>CATIWF010037146.1:0-11026 GCA_949630135.1 Balakata baccata | reverse complement strand
TATCATGGACTTTCATTAATCAGTTTAAGATCTATATCAATTCATATGCAAATGAATACTAATATAATGAAAGAATGCCTTTATGAATGTGTACACTAAGTGCTTAAGGCGATTGCCTTTTGGGCACATCTCTAACACGCTGGCCCTTGCCAGTGCGTGCACAGCATTGTGAATTGGCCAATTATGGCCAAATTGCCATTTTAGCCCTCCAAACCCATTCTGGTAATTTTGCCAACCCTAGGGTGTTTAGGAACACCTATAAATAGTATTTTTTATAAGAAAAATACTGATAGCCTCCACCAAAATTATTTTGATAATTTTTGTCTCAAGAACACTCTCATTTGCTAGCACATAAAGAGTGTTCAAGGCTTAACCTTTGAGGTGTCTTTCTTCTTTTCCGCGTGGATCAACATTAGAGACGATCCAATATTGGATCGTTATGGTTTGCAACAGCCCAACAAGAAGGATATTTGGAGAATTAAAGTTTTAATGGCACAAGCAAAATCCTTTGATTTAGGTTTTTGAAAATTTTTATTTTCGCTGCATTTTATGAATAAGATTCATCCTCAAAACCCAACAAACATAAGCATAAGTAAATGAAATGTTTACATGAATTAATATTATTTATATTCATATAGTATTGATAAATAGAATGACATATAAAATGTGTATGAATGACGATTATTACTTGTAATTGTGATTTGCTTGGTACTTTAGAAAGCTTTTAATGATTATTTTCACCGAGTCACAACTCACCAAATTGCATCATTTTTTAGGAAGAGTCGAGTAATTAGCTCATTTTGGAGGCATATACTATATAGAAGATATGGATCACAGGTCACTGGCCGAGCCTTACCAATCTCTCTCCTTGCATTTCACATATGTATAGGGACATGTTTTTTATGTTTTGGACTATATATCTGCATATGTATAATATAGTGAATACGCGGTGATGTGATATATATATATATATATATAATGTATATAGTCAAGCTCTTATGGTTTGCTGGATTGTTAAATGCTACAAAGTGATATTGTTATATGATTCAAAAAAAAAATATCCCTTATTGTAAGCAAGATTCTATCTTATTCTCATGCAATACACGATAATATGATACAAGTATAAGTGATATCCATAGTTATAAGGTGTTACATTTTCTACATGTCATGTCACGCAATCCATCATTTTAACATACAATTTACTCAATCCATAAACACAAACATGTGAAATAGGAACAAAAATGCCTATATGTACAAACCTTAAAGAAGCATCACCAAAAATCAATCTAAGGAGCTTGTTCTACCCTCCTTGATTATCACCTTCCTCTTCACCTTGTTTTCCTATAACAACTATAACCAAATATCATTTCTATGTCTATGGAAGGTATATAAAATCATAAATCTAACCCTAAGGCTCTTAAACTAAAGTTATTATGCATGATTCTCTCTCTTTATCATGGTTTCTTTCTCTTAATAACTTCATAAGACTTCCCTCATCAAGAAACCCAACACCTTTCTTCACACCAAAAACCCAAACACACATGTTCTTCTTCCAACCAAAGCAAACACACCAACCATCATCAAATCATCATAAAGAGATAGAGAGAACTTGCTTTCCTTACCTTAAAATAGTAGAAAATAAGTCTAAACTTAAGGGAAAAACCGAGCTCCCTCTTCTCCCTCCAAGCTTCTCTCCACTCTTCTCTTTTTTATGTCTCTAACCTTCAATTCCTTGCTAAATCTTGGTTTTAATGTAGGTTTTAGTGTTTAAACACTCAAAAACTCAGAAATATGCTAGGATATTGTCCTTAGGTGTGGGGGACCGTGTCTTAGGATTTATAGGGTGAATGGCCGAAGTAAAATGAAAAAATGGCGGTGCAACTCCTTATATAATAGAGGAGTCACGACCATGACTACATATGTCATGGGCGTGACACTTTAATAATCATTAAACCACCTTAAAACTTTTGGAATTCTCTACAGAATTCCACTTTGCTCGATAATAACGGCCGTGACTCATATAGTCATAGGCGTGACTATTTCTCAGTTTAACTTTTCACTCTATTTTAACTTCCAACACCATTCCTAAGCCAAAACTCATCAATATATCTTACATATACCCCATATATACTCCCATATGCTCACAATATACCTTTCATATATTCTTAAAATTTCTTATATATATATATATTTTAAATTCTTACTTTTAATTACCAAATTACCTTTCATTCACCACAGTCTTCTAAGCTCTACTTCATGGGCGTTACAGGCATCGAGTAATGGGGAAATACTGTATTATTATCATTTTCTCTCTTTCCATATAATCTAATCTATTCATGATTCTTTTATAAATTCCCATCTAATAGGACTCACTCATATGAGTTCTTTGATTATTGCGATTCTATTTCATAGATGAAATCAAATCTCGCTTCTATGCTCTCAATTAGCATAATATAAGAAGAATCTAATTTTTTATCATCTTAACTTAGAAACATAGAAAACACCATATAACTTAATTAACTCTGTTGATAGAGTGAACCTACATATCAATGGTTCCATGAACCATTGGGATTTGAAGATGAATCACATTCATAAAATGTAGCTGAAATTAAAATTTTCAAAACCTGGTTCATAGGAATCAACTTGTGCCATTAAAACTAATTGATGAAATACATAGTTAGAAATTAATACTTTTTAATTTCTTGACTTGTTCTTCAATTTTTCACCTGTCGGGTTATCGCAACTACAACAATCCAAATGGATATGTCTCTAACATATCTATGCGAAGATTGAAGAATAAAACCCTTAGGGAGATGGCTTGAACAATTTTTAAGTGCTAGCAAAGAAATTGATCTTTTGAGAGAAAATGAAATTAAAACACTTTAATTATTTTTGGCTCCATATTATTTTCCTCCAAAATTAATATTTATATGTCTCCCATTTTTGCCTTAGGGTCTTAGAGTCCCACTCTAACCTAAATTTGATTCAAAAATCAAAGTGGCATGAAAATAGGAGGATTTAGGGGGAAGTTGGACAAATTGGCCAACTTCCATGGAGCTTATGCTACTAGCAGCATATAGCTACACGCTGGGCAGGCCCAACTAGCCTGGCCAGCTAGCCCGTATGGGCCTGGGACCAATAACCCCCCACCCCCTAAGCGATTTTTTCCGTAATCCCATCACGGTTTGATCCCAAATATTTTTCTCTCAAATTTGGATCCTATCCAAGACCATTTTACTCATGCCTCACACCTCCAATGCGTGTGACCTATTAGGTTCCTGATTATGTTGGCCACCCGAATTGATAATTAATTCGAGCAAGTCATTAGTGGTACCTAGCAACACATCATAACTCCCAATTGACTGAAAAGCCAGTGGCTTGACTACGAACCTTTCCATAGACTATATTTGTGCAATTCGTCCTTTCACCATCCTATACCCAACTCGGTTCAGAGCATGTATCATGTGTCAACTCTCGCTAGACTGACTACATCACACCTAGCCTAAGTGATGTTAGATCTTGTCCTTTAGGCTCATTACTCTACTAGACTTGTCACTAAAGACCAGCTTCATGACATTTCCACTCTGGCTAGAGATTCCTGAGTAATGACCTTAACAAGAGGCTATAGGTATAATCTCCTTCTATCAGGAGTGGTGAATCCTTTGTCGGCTACCCAATTACAAGTACCCAATCACCACCCTATGAGCGACCTCTATGAGGCAACAAGGAATAGAGTCAAAGCATAGAATCAATATTCAAGATATCCTTGAGTACCTCAAGTCTAAGGATACTTGCACTATTGCTATGATGAGACTATCATTGACATTTGAATAGATAATCCATATGATTGTCTCATAGTAGGTCATCCAATGTACTTGACTACTCTTAATAAGCATCTACATGTTAACTTTAATCATCTCATGTTCACAGCTTATGAGATCTATTACTTGATCCAATTAAGGATTATAACATGTGCTAGTCTATCAGGATTAATAATGTCCCGTCTCATTAATCCTATGACTAGGGATAATTTAGATACTAACATAATTACACATGATAAAAATCTTATTATCATGATCTCATCATGATTTCTTTTATGCTATGTTTATATCATGGACTTCACTAATTGATTTAAGATCCAATCAATTCATGATATAAATGAACATCAATTAAATGAAAAATGCATTTTTATTCATCCAAAATGAGTTTGTACAATAAGTGCTTAAAGGTAATTGCCTTTAGAGCACCTCTCTAACATACTCCCACTTGCACTATGACACCCACTATTTAATTGCAAACCCATAGCCCTCATTATGAACTCGAGAGAACTTATCTGGTAGTTCTCATAGTGGTTTGGTATCCAATTCCAATTTGAGAAAAACCTTGAATCAGGTCAACAAGCCTTCTTAAATCAAATAGGTAGGTATCTGATCCATACCAATTGCATCTTTAAATGCAACTATCGAATTGTGTTATCAACTAATTGATGTGTGCACAAATTATTGGGCTATCAATTCTTGATATATATACATCTCATGTACATTTACCCAATACCGCCTCAAATTTACATTGACCTTGAGTTAGCTCAACAAATTAATGAAATCGGTTAAGACCAACCCATTAATCATGAAATTATATTTTAATGGTTGAACATATTCTTATAGAGCGGGCTTGAGTCAGCTCAACAACCCAGCATCTCGAAGAACTTTGGTTCTCCCCATATTAATGGAAGGCATTAGTCTTAATTATTATTTATTAAGGGATTTTGTTAATAAAGTCTCATTATGTTTATGGCATGCTAAACATACATCCTTACATAGACATACATTCAATAGTTACTATAACTATATGGCATGATTATGGACTATCTAACATCAATCCCTCAATCCATGGCATGATTGACTAGGTCTAACCTAGGTAGATGCAGGAATTACAAAATATAAAATGGAAATCACATTTCTATTTATAAGTCTTCTTACTTATGGCACCGTCTCCATTGATTTTTGCTCCTTTTGCATATCTATTCTATCATAATCCTATATAATCTAATTATATATTTCAAAATAGAAAACCTCAATTTACATTTGTGAGGTGAGAAAAGAAATACATGAGAAAGAAAAAGAGAGACATGGACATGCATGCCCTATTTACTATAAAACAAAATAAATCATGTATACTCAATCACATTGGGTCTAAGTCTATAATCATTCATCATTCCATTCCCCCTAGCATTCTCTAATGCATAAAATAAAATTAAATAAGGTAGTGACAATTTTGGATTCCAAATATGAAAGTCAGTTTCAATTCTTGAATCGAAATTGCTTACTTATGTTGTTTCGGTTAATTTAATTTTGTATGTCATTTAATATGAGTTTTAATATTTAATCAAATTAATTAAATTCCATATTTTCAAAAATTAATTCAAAATTAATCCACCATAAAATCTAGTTATTATGATGTCAAAAATTAAACAATTTAATTTTAACATACATACCAATATCTAGTCATACTAAATTTGTAATTGTTAACTTAAATTAATTCAAAATTAATGTACAAAAATTTCCAAAATTTCTGCAACCTTATATCATTATTCTAAGCATCTTTAGGCCATCTCAAGTCCATCAAAATAATTTTGGCATAAGCTAAAACCATCGAGACAAATGAACCAATACACTAGACTCCCAAAATGACTCATTTATCATCTAGAATTAATTTAGAAATTTAAATGTGAGAAAAATAATTTTGGCATGAATTTAAATCAAAATAACACATTAAATATCACATAAAAAAAATATTCTAAGGTCATGGAAACGAAATATACTAATATAAAAAAGTTCAAACAAAACGGCCCCGCTGGGTGCACTAAAACAAACCCGTTTTGGTGTTTATTTGAAAAATTAATTAAAATAATTTTTAATTAATTATTGGACACTTTTAGAGGCTTAAACATATTCTCAATATATCCAAATAATTTTTCCATAATCAAGTTATAAAAAAATTATGAACAGCCCCATTATACAAACCAAACAACATCACAAGTTCATCAAAATGTAATTTTCAGCAATTTTGTAATAAATTCGAAATAATCATTCAAATTAATTATTTGAATTACATTCAAACCATTTTTCAATCAAAATAATAATTCTCAATCATCCCATGATCAGATTATAGAAAGAAAAATATTTAAAAGAAATTTTATAAATTAATTTCAATTTTTCCATACATATAGAACTAAAATGGCCAAAACCATGCAATCTAATTGCACATTGGATTAAAATTAATTTTAATGGACACAAGGGGGTTCTGATACTAATGTTGGGATTTGAAATGAATCGCATTCATAAATGCAGCGGAAATTAAAATTTTCAAATCCCGGTTCATAGGAATCTACTTGTGCTATTAAAACTAATTGATGAAATACATAGTTAGAAATTAATACCTTTTAATTTTTTAACTTGTTCTTCAATTTTTCACCTTGTTGGGTTGTCGCAAACCATAACAATCTAAATGGATGTGTCTCTAACACTATCCACATGAAGATGGAAGAATAAAACCCTTAGGAAAATTGCTTGAACAATTTTATATGCTAGCAAAGAAATTGATCTTTTGAGAGAAAATGAAATTAAAACACTTTAATTATTTTTGGCTCCATATTATTTTCCTCTCAAAAACAATATTTATATGTCTCCCATTTTTGCTCTAGGGTCTTAGAGTCCCACTCTAACCTAAATTTGATTCAAAAATCAAAGTGGCATGAAAATAGGAGGATTAGGGTGAATTGGCCAACTTCCACGTAGCTTATGCTGCCAGCAGCATGTAGCTGCACACTAGGTAGCCCCAGTTGACCTGGCCAGCAGGCCAGCGGGCCCGTGACCCCCCAAGCAATTTTTCAGGACTTTTTCTGTGATCCCATCATGGTCCAACCCCAAATATTTTTTTCTCAAATTTGGATCCTATCCAAGACCAATTTACTCATTCTTCACACCTCCAATGCGTGTGACTCATTAGGTTCCCAGTTATGTTGGCCACTCAACTTAACAATTAATTCGAGCAAGTCGTAAGCGGTATCTAGCAACATATCATGACTCTTAATTGATCGAAAAGTCAATAGCTTGACTATGAACCTTTCCATAGGCAATATCTATGCAATTCATCCTTTCACCATCCTGTACCCTACTCGGTTCAGAGCATGGACTATGTGTCAACTCCCGCTAGACTATGCCATACCTAGCCTAAGTGATGTTAGATCTTGTCCTTTAGCTTCATTACTCTACTAGACATGTCACTAAAAACCATCTTTATGACATTTCCACTCTGGCTAGAGATTCTCGAGTAATGACCCCGATAAATGGCCATAGGTATACTCTACTTCTATTAGGAGTGGTGAATCCTTTATCGGCTACTCAATTACCTTTAAATACCTCAAGTTGTACCCAATCACCACCCTATGAGCGACCTTTATGAGGCAACAAGGAATGGAGTCAAAGCACATAATTAGTATCCAAGATATCCTTAAGTACCTCAAGTCCAAGGATACTTGCACTATTGTTATGATGAGACTATCATTGACATTTGAATATATAATCCATATGATTGTCTCATAGAAGATCATCCAATGTACTTGACTACTCTTAGCAAGCATCCACATGTTAGCTCTGAACATCTCATATTCATAGCTTATGAGATCTACTGCTTGATCCAATCAAGGATTAAAACATATGCTAGTTTATCTGGATTAATAATGTCCTGTCTCATTAATCTTAGGACTAGGGATAATTTAGATACTAACATAATTACACATGATAAGAATCTCATTATCATGATCTCATTATGATTTCTTTCATGTTATGTCTATATTATAGACTTCACTAATTGATTTAATATCCAGTCAATTCATGATATAAATGAACTTCAATTAAATGAAAAATGCATTTTTATTCATTCAAAATGAGTTTGTACAATAAATGATTAAAGGTGATTGCCTTTAGAGCACCTTTCTAATAGAACCTATGGCTTAACTCACTTTCCGTTCCATTCCAAGCATCCTTGAACTCCTTCCTATACATTCATATGTTTATCACTATACAATCTTTTCTTTATCGCATTATCACTATTGCAATCCTGATATGATCTCTTTTATTCCTCCATACATGTTAATATTCAACTCTTAATCTTTTCTGATTACCTTTTGAATGGTTCTAGCTATGTTGGATTTCTTTGTTCTTAATTAAAATGGTGAAAATAGGTCAAATCTCTACCTTCCAACATGAAGAAAACTTTATTTTTGAGGTTACCCCTTAATCAATGATATAAATTTTGTTTTTCCACTTTGTATATTTTCAGGCATTTAAGTTTGTCTTATACCTCATTCATCTCCAAGGTTTATCTTCCGTATATCAAGATCTTGTTACATGTCACCTTTTTGTTCTACCATCTTGTACGTCTTATATAGAACATTTTTTTCTTGTTTATTACCAACATATTCTTATAGTCTTAACTTATCTCTATGCTCTTTGGTCAGCTTTCAATTTTCTCCTTTATCTTCTATTTAAGCTCCAATCTCATTAGTTCTCTAATTGTCTTTGTTAAATATAATAGTTTCTTAAATATGAGTTATACTTATCTCTTGTCTTTTATTGGATCTTTATACCAATCCTATCACTACGTGTATTCACTTATGATACTATCAGTACTGTTTTATATTTTATTGATGGGATTATACTCATATCTTACTTGTTATGGGTCTTGGGGGTCTTTAGCACACCAAAACCACACTAGTAGTTGATTTAAACTCTAATTTCTTTCAAAACTCCTTGTCTCCCCCCCCCCCCTTTAAGGGCTAGTATAGTTAAATTGTGTCTTACTGTAAATTATGATATATCTCTTATTCCTTGCTTAAACACATTATTCTCAGGAAATTCTTCGATATAAATACCCAATAGGGAAATCATCTTATTTTGCCTCATAACTACTTTGTAATCGGTAGAGTGATATTCAATCTTTAATTTATCTCTAGTTGAATTATATGATCTGGTTTCAATTTTGCCCTTGAATCTTGCCTCTAGACTATTATGAAATTGTTGATTCTCCTACTAAAGGTCTGAATCTTATAGTTCTTAACTTCCGTACGTTTGCTTTATATATGTATATCATTTGAAGGGTATTGAATACATATCTCATACATACATGTAGTGGACAATTAAAATTTTTCAAAACCCAAAACCAAGGATTCGACTCATGCCATCAAAACCAATTAACCAATCTAGGGTTGAAGATGATTACCTCTTTAACTTGGTTCTTGAATCTTCAATTCTTCTTGTTGGGTTGTTGTAAACCACAACAATCCAATTGAATATACCTCTAATGGAAATCCACGCAAAGAGAGAAGAACAAAAACCTCAAAGGTGATGGGTAGAACACTCATTATGTGGTAGTAATGTGATGTGTTCTTGAGAGAGTGTTTTAAGAATTAAACCTTTTAATTCTGATGGAGGCTATACTTTTCAGACCCTTAAAGGTCTATTTTATATGTTGCCTTAATCATATTAGAGTTAGGCATTAATTAGGAATCCTATTCCTAGTCAAACACTAAGAAAACTTCCCCAAATAACCCTAAAAACGCATCCAGCATATTGTCACAGCATCACGTGGTCACACTGGGTATAGGGAGCTCTCGACAGGTTAGCAGCTACCAGTCTTTGTAGCGGGCATAATGGGTGTCGCGTGGGGCTAGCCTGCTACTAGACCATAGTGCTAGCACGCGCTGGGCATCACGAGGTCGTGACGGGCTGCCACGCTTGCACGCTGCTGCATTATGGGTTCGTGTAGCTCCGATAACTTTTGAACCACAAAACCCTTCCACGATCGAGACACTGTTTGGCCTAAATTTCTCTCTCATACTTTTAGATCCTATCCATGACCAATTTACTTGTTCTCCATACCTTTAATGCGTGTGACCCATTAGGTTCCCAGTTATATTTGTTGTCTGAACAATCATTAAGAAGGGGGGGGGGATGAATTGGTGGGAAGTTAAAAAATTTTGCACTCACAAGGTAGTAGAAGAAGTTAGAGAAGATTGAGACACAAATTTTATTGAGGTTCGGGTGTTAACTAACCCTACTCATCTCCCCAACTTAGATTGGGTATTCACTAATCTAATCACTTAGATTACAAATTTGGAGTTTTAACAAGCTCACTCCCAACTAGGTGTTTTATCAAGGCTAACACTCAACCTAATTTTTCCTTGTGTTTTTGTGGCTTACATAACAACCAATTCCTTGTAATTTGGCTCACACTACCCAATAACAAGATAACCCAAGTGTTTTAAGATTAACACTTGAACCCTTATATAAAACAATTAATGAAAATATTGAGAAAATAAATTGCAATATTTTGGCACTAGTTAAGTTGTTGGATCTTCTTAAATGACCTTTTCGTAAGATATTTATACTGATTATCTACCAATTAGATGTTACAAAGTGGTGCCATAACTCTTTCTAACGTTCTCTTACAAGTCCATCAAATACAATCTGTAGAGAGAAGTGTCCCGGTCGGGAACCATGATTTCCCGATCGGGAAATACCCAATTTTGATACATGACAGCTTCTGATTGACTGAAAACCCCAACGACTAGTTTTTATTCAATTTTTCCGATTGGGACTCCATGTGTCCCGGTCAGGACTTACCCAATGATGCCACTACCAGGAACTTGGGTCTTCTTGGCTTTGAATGAGTCCCAATCGGACTACCATTCCCGGTTGGGACCAAAGTTAGTTTGACTAAGAGTGTCTTTGACTTTCTGATGATATGGCACATTTTGGTGGCGCCTCCTCTTCAACGGTCACATCTTTTTGAATGTCCGACTTGAAGGGTTTTGATCATGTACCACATACATATAACGCAGCGGAAAATAAAAATTTTCAAAACCCGAATCAAAGGATTTTCATGTGCCAATTAAAACTAATTTAATCAAAGAAAATTCAGAATTTATACCTTTATAATTTCTTGATTTTTCTTCAACTTCTCA
>CATIWF010037139.1:0-25448 GCA_949630135.1 Balakata baccata | reverse complement strand
AAAAGCAACTTTCAAAATTAAAATAAATAAATAATTTTAAAAAAAAAGTTTTTCCGAAACTTAATTTCAAACGGTCCATAGAATGCAATAATGCAATCCACAGCAAAGAAATGAGAAAAAAAAAAATTTTATACAAGCTGCTTAATTCAATCACAACCAAACAAAAGCAACCAAGAAATAACAGAAAATATGTAATTGCATTCAAAATTAGAGGGAGAAAACACAAAGTACATAGAGGGAGACTAATTAAAGGAAAATGTGAGATTAAGAGAGGAAACAGACCTTAATATTCGTTGATGGCGAGATGAGAGAATATGTGAGAAAATGAGAGGATTAATATAAATAGACGTAGCACAAGGATAACAAATAAAACAAAGACAAACTTATTCAATATCATATTTGATATATCTTCAGTAAATTTTGAATTAATAACCTTAATTTATTTTTATGAATTTTGGATAAATTTTAGATAAATTTTAGTAAATCTAAGATTTATTTTTTTATTTTTTTGGTAAATTTTAGATAAATTTTGGGTAATTTTAATTTTCTAGTAAACTTTAGGTAAATATTGGATAAATTTTGAATAAACTCAATTTTTATTAATTTTCTGGTAAATATTGGATAAATCTTATATAAATATTTGGTAATACAGTTTTTGTAATATTTTTAAGCATTTTTTCCATTTTTGAAAACAAACTTTAGCTCAATTGTTATTTTTGACAAAAATTTTAAGCCATGTTATTCATATAAATATTTTGGCGTTTTTTCCCATTTATGTAAAACTCCCTTCTTTAAAGTCGTGCTCCTTTAAACTCTTACTAGAGTAACCGTTGCTCGTTGACTTGAATGTATACCTCACTTTTGCTGGTTCTTATGCTTTTGGACCCAAAGTCCAAAAGAACTCTTTGTTTCTTTTTTTAGTTATTTAGTCGAGGTTCGCATCGGGTAAACCCAACAAAGAGAGTAAAAATAACACTTATTCAATATTTACTTTCTGGGCAAATTATATCATGCACTTATATTCACGATGTATCGTGTGCCTTCTATTTATACGACATCGTTTTTTAGTAGGGTCACATGTACTCTATTTATTTCTTTTTTTTTTTTTTGGAAAATTCATATAGAACACTAATATTTAATTAACTTAATTAGCAAACAAATATATAAATTTGAATTTAACTAACTTAATTACCAAAATAAATTTTGGACAAACCTTAATTGCAAAAAAAATATATATATATAAACTTGTATTTAATTAACTTAATTAAAGTTATTTACTTGGTAAACTTTTAATAAATCTTTGGTAATTTGTAATTGAGATATTGACTTGATATTGGATAACTTTGGATAAACATCGGATAAATTTTAAGTAAACCTTATATAACTTCAACTTTGATAAATTTTCTTATAAACATTGGGTAAATCTGAAGTATAATTTGAATAAATCTTTAATAAACCTTTTGTGACTTCAATTTTCATTAATTTTATAGTAAATTTTGGATAATATTGGTAAATTTTGGGTAAACCTTATGTAACTTCAACTTTCATTAATTTTGTGATAAATCTTAAGTAAACATTGGGTAAACATTGTGATAAATTTTGGATAAATCTTTTGCAACTTTAATTTTCATTAATTTTTTAGCAACTATTGGGTAAATCTCGAGTAAATCTCGGATAAACCTTAGGCAATTCTTAAGTAATTCTTGGGTAAATCTTGGTAAATTTTGAGTAAACTTTGGTAAATCTTAAGTAAATCTTATGTAACTTCAATTTTTATTAATTTTCTTGTAAACATTGGGTATAAATTAAGTAAATCTTAAGTAAATCTTTGATAAATCTTGTAAATATTTGATATAATTTAAGCAAACATTAAGTAAATATTTGATAAACTTTTTCTAAATTCAATTTTTATTAATTTTTTAATAACTTTTTGGTAAATTTTGGATAAATTTTAGGCAAAATTTGGGTTATTCTTTAGTAAAACTTGGTAAATATTAAGTAAAACTTATGTAATTTCAACTTTCATTAATTTTTTGGTAAATATTGAGTAAATCCTGAGTATAATTTGAATAAATCTTAAGTAAATTTTTTATAAAATTTTTGTAAATTCAATTTTCATTAATTTTGCAGTAAAATTTGATTTTTTGTGGTTTTGAAAAACACTTTGTATAGGCAGTATTTTTTTTTTTTTAAAAAAACCTTTGTTCATGTGGTATTTTTGAAAAAACTTTGAGGACGATATCTTTGTAAATGTTTACCCGTTTTTTTCCATTTTTGCAAAATTCTCATTTTTCTTTTTTTCTTCTTTTTATTGTTGAAAGAGAAAAAAGAAATAAATAAATATATATATATTTTTTTTTTTTTGATTTTTGGTAGTTTTGAAAAACACTTTGTGTGGACAGTATTTTTAATAAAAAAAAACCTATGTTCAGATGGTATTTTTGAAAAAACTGAGGACGATATTTTTGTAAATGTTTACCCGTTTTTTTTCATTTTTGTAAAATTCTCATTTTTTTCTTTTCTTCTTTTTATTGTTGAAAGAGAAAAAAGAAAAAAGAATATATATATTCTATATTTGATTTATTCATATTCTTCTTCT
Organism: Balakata baccata; assembly: GCA_949630135.1. Classification (NCBI taxonomy): domain Eukaryota; kingdom Viridiplantae; phylum Streptophyta; class Magnoliopsida; order Malpighiales; family Euphorbiaceae; genus Balakata; species Balakata baccata. The sequence continues at coordinate 22,849 of CATIWF010037139.1, read as the reverse complement.
TCTTTAAAGATAGAAAATAAAAAAAATGTTAATTTTTATATTCTAAATTTGTTTTTAGAGAGAAAACTTTTTAATTTGTATATTTGATTTTATTTTTAGTATTTTTGAATGTTTTAATTATTATTAAGGATGGAAAACATTATTTTTGATATATTTGTGGGAAAATATGGTTGAAAATGAAGATATTTGAACTAAAAATGAGTAATATAGATAAGGAAAATCAAGTGAATACGATGAATTTAGTAGAAATAATGAATCTGTAAGTGAATATGTAGCTTTTGAACGATGAGCCTACACATTCAAAATGATAAACATGCAAAATGTAAACGATGAACCGTAAGTTTTAAATAATGTAACTTTTAAACAATAAACCTGCAAGTTTTAAATGATAAACCTACAAATTCTAAACAATGAACCTATAGCTTTGTGTTTGTTTTGCATGGAGGCTCATAATGTAATATGAATCCGGATCATGATGTAACAATGCACCTCTTGATTGGTAGGTGAGGAATGAAAACTTTTCAAAATAATTTTTCTTTTTTCGCCTTGAGCCAAGCACTTCCTAATAGGTCACCTATCACGGTACTCTCCCTGCTACAACACGCTTAACTAAAAAGAGCGCTTATTGTTCTGCCAAAAGCTTAACCTGAGAGCAGAGGCGCAACTCTATTCCTTTATCCTGGATCAAATAAGGGCCACCAGTCTCTTTCGACTTTGTGTGCTACCTGGCCAAACCCGTTCCACACCCCCCCCCCCCCCAGCCTCGGGACGTACCAATATTTATCAAAGATTTACTTAAAGTTACTCAAGTTATATCCAATGTGTATCAGCAAATTAATTAAAATTAAAGTCATACAAGGTTTATTCAAGAATTACCCAAGAATTACCCAAAGTTTATATAAGGTTTACTAGAGATTTACCTAATGTTTATTCAAAATTTACTAAGGTTTATCCTATATTTATCCAAGAATCTACCCAATGTTTACCAAAGTAAATAACCTTAATTAAGTTAATTAAATATTTTTTTTGTAATTAAGGTTTGTCCAAGATTTAATTTGATAATTAAATTAATTAAATTCAAATTTACATTTTTTTTAATTAAGTTATTCTCTTTTCTCACCAACCAATCAAGAAGTTTACGTTAGAGAGTATAAAGAAATGAAGAATGTCATTTAAAGCATTTCCAATAATGTTCTTTATTTTCTAAAGCATTTTTAGTAAAATAAAGAGTATTTTAAGATATCTTTAAAAATTGAGAGTAAAAAAATTTTTGCAAGTCTAATAGACTTTTTTTTTATGTTTAATCTTCATTTTATTTTATCTATTGTATATTAATATTCATAAGAAAAATAAAGTATTTTTATTATAAAGAAAGAAAAAAGTAACACATCAATAAAAAAAAATATAATATGTATAGAAACTTTGTGTACTTTAAATGACATGTAGAATAAAGAATGAAATTTGACTTTCAAGATTTTTTTTTAAATTTTAAAAATAGAAAATCTATTAAAAATATGTTTTTATGAATTCATTATTTAAAATAAAGAGTTTATTGAAAATGATCATTGCGTAAGGGACTAAAAATGTTATCTCATAAATATTTTTATATATCTCTTATTAAAAGCTAATAAATATCATTCTATCTCAATTCGCATGGACTGGTTTGCCAATTCAGTGTACTTTGAAATAAAGCCACATGTGTGATTAAAAGCTTCAACTGTGAGCATCTTGAAAGGGCATGCTTAATTATATATTTTAATTTTTAATTACATGGAATATCTCGAGTGTTGAAAGCTTTTATTTTTATATTTTCAAACTATATAATATGTGCGTACCGCACATATATTTAATATGATACTTAATCTCATCATGTTCCCATTTTCAGAAACATTAATTCAAAACTACTACCTTCATATATCAATGCAATTGCCTGTACTTATCTTGCCAAAATTTTGTCCCACACAAACAAAACTTTGAACTTGTGCTTCATCCTGTAAAATATACTACATTCATCTTAGTTTAAATATTCATTTTAAAATTTTTGCACAAATTAAAAAAAATAATTAATCACCGTCAATTTTATACAATTTTTATTGCAATTTATATCCATTGATATCCTTTAATCAATATATATACACATTAAAATTTGAAAAGAAAATTTAAAAATTACTCAAATCCGTTTTTAAATAGACTAATTTTTTATTAACGCGTCTTGCACAAGATTATTAGACATCGGACTCGTCATTAATCATCATTTGATTTTTATATAATTTTTTATTGTCGTCTTTTTTAGAATATTAATTAACTAATTAATGTTTGAGTTAAATATAGAGTTAAAATGTTACAACGGTATTAATAAACTAACTCTATTTCAATATTAATATAACTCTTAATCATAAATAAAGTACTAATACCACTAATATTTGGAATATGGGTACATATTTATCTCAAATATTAAGAGTTATATATAAAATAGAGATAATTATTTCAATATTCATAAAATTGATGCGTTGTATGTGATTATTTGATATTGGACTCGAATTATAACTCTTATAAAAATTATTAATTTGTCCATTATTAAGAGTTATATATAAAATAGAGATAGTGAGTATTTTGTCCATCATTCAAATTACTAATTTATCTATTATTAAAAATCATATATAACAAAAAAGTGGTAAGTAATTTGTGGTCATTTTATTTATCCCTCTATTTCCAATCATCCACGTGCACGTGATTTTTAATAATTAGACTCATTATTATTAAATAAATAATAATAATCTTGTCCAATAAATTAATTTTAGTTATTTTTAATTATTATGTAATTAAGTCATATTTAATTTAAATATTAATAGTTGTTAATTATATTTGATTTTTATATTTTATACAAAAGTAAATTTTATTATACTATGCATATAAATTTTAAAAACTTAACTCGTTATGTATATAATCAAAATAAATTGATTATTGAATTATATAAAAATTATTAAAAAATTATAATTTTTCAAATAACTTATAATTATTATATTCAATATTTTGAAGTTTATATTATACATTATGTGCATGGTTGTAATTTATTTTAGATTTACCATTATATAAATTCTATATGTCAGTGAAAACTATTGTTGTTGTACTTTGAATGATAATATTTTATTTTTATTTTTTTATCGTGCATTCTTAATATTTTTTATTAAATTATTTTTTCTTTCTTTTTAATATTAATATTAATATAAATTTTATTCATAGATAAAATTCTGTTACCAATAATATTTAGAATGGGGCATATGTTTTTCTCAAATTTAACTCCAAATTACTAATTTACCTATTATTAAGAGTCATATATAAAATAAATATAGTAAATATTTTACGGTAGTAAATGAAAAAAATAAATTGTAAAATTTTAATAAAACTGAAAGACTTTAATTTTATTAAGAATCCATGACCGGTATATATACAATTACAATACACAAAGTTTAGACTTTAATTTTATTAAGGATCTATAGTGGGTATATATACAATTAAAATATACGAAATCAACCTAGAGAGCAATATACATATTATAGCAATTTAATTCTATTTAGAATTTGAAAAATTCTTAATATTTTTTTATTAAATTAATTTTATCTTCCTTTTTAATATTAGTTATCTAATTTTTTTTATATAAAATATATTTATTAACGTACATTGCACGTAATTATTAGATATTCGACTCGTCATTAATTAGCATTTTGTTTTCATATAATAATAATTTTATCCAATAAATTAATTTTAGTTGCTTTTAATTATTATATAATTAATTCATATTTAATATAAATATTAATAGTTGTTAATTATATTTGATTTTTATTTCATACTATATATAAAAAAAAGTTACGTCAAATTATCTGGCTCATTAATTATCTTCTTTTTTAACTTGCTTTCCTAAATTTTTTTATTAAATTACTTATGTTTTTTATATAGAAATATAGTTACCAATTTTTAATTAGTGATTATTAGATATTAGACTCATATATAAAATAAAAATAGTAAGTTTCTCCTATTTAAACTTTTATATTATTATTATTATTGGAAGATAAAATAAAATCTAATATTCATTAATTTATATAATTAAATTGAAAATATTAACTTTTATTATTTTTATGAATAAATTAATATTTACTATATATTTTGTATTATGCATTCACTTTTTTTTAATATTAGTAATATTAATTTTTTTTTCTTTTTAATACTAGTTATTTGTATTATGCATTCACTTTTTTTTCTTTCAATATTAGTAATATTAATTTTTTCTTTTTAATATTAGTTATTTATTTTTTAATATATAAAAATATATTTATCTAGTTCTAATAGAATTAATATTATTCACTAATAATTACATTACTAAATGATAAAATTAACTCAATTAGCTAATATAATTAGATCAACTTTTTAATAAATTTATCTGCCTACCATTCTATTCTCATTTTTATATATATTATTATATGATATGATATCATGAATGATATCATAAGCAGATCAATATTTTATTTTGAACATATTATAAATAGTATTTAGCAACACATCATAATCTTCGTTGAAGCAAAAGTCACTACAAACTTTTCTACGGATAAATATTCGTGCAATTCCTCATTTTACCGTGTTATATCACCCTACTCGGGCAAGATGGACCAATCGTTTAAAGTTCTTGCACAATAATTAAATAATGTGTTTAAGACATAGGATAAAATACTATATTACCCTTAAATTTTCATCAACTATTATTATTATATATTCTCAAAGGGAGACAAAGGTCATTTTGGCCAATTATTAAATATGCGTAAAATAAGTGAAAATAATTAATATTTAATCACAATTATGGAACGTCAACCATTTTATAACAAAAATAAAAACTTTAAATGATATCGGATTAGGAACCCATGAAGTATTCGATACTTTTTATTGTCCAAATCATTAATTTCTTCCAATATTTTATATTTGCGCTAAGTTAATTAAAGAGACAAAATGTTTCTTTCAAAATTTTAAAATTAATTATATTCTCGTTTCATAGAATTTTTCACTTTAATTTTAGTTTGGTTGTTTATATTTTATTTTTGAATTTGAGGAAACTTCGTAGGAAAGAAACAGCTAGGGAAGTGGCAAAAACAACTTGGTCGAATGCTGACTCCCTAGGCCACCGGAAAATATCACGTGCTTCCTCGTGACCATCACGTTCACGGTTGTCTACCTAATTTCAAGCATTTTTTTAGAGTGCAAGTATCTTAACCAATTAACTAGCTAATATTAAGAATATTTTCAACAATCTCTTTATTTTTCTCTATTTTCCGTTTTATCTAAATTTAGAAGGAAAATTTAGTCGTATATAGCCAAGAAAAATAATATAGTATATTGTACAGTAGCATTTGAAATTAATACCTCGTTAAATGAATAAGCAGTATCTCAAACGACATAGAATATATTGTTAATTTTTTAAAAATTTATTTCTAATAGTAATTTGTTAAAAATTCATGAGAATTTATCAGAAATTTGTTCTTATGCATACTAAAATTAATCTATATTTTTTCAATTAATCTGTCGCATTGGTTTGAATATCAATACAATTTTCTACATATTTGACCCATAAATTTTATAAAATTGTGCAATTGTATTGCTTGCACGACTTTTTTCTGTTATTGACTGTTAAAAAATTGTCTATAATTATTTTACTAAAATTAAACCATAGTTAAGTGATTTTTATTTATGTAACAAAAAAATTATACGACTTTACTGCAATAATACTAAAATTAAGTGATTATAGATGAAATTAACCTAGGAGTATAGCATAACGAGATTTGGCATTTTTTCTTAAGGGAAAGCCATTATTTATTAAATATCTTTTAAGGTGTAGAGAAATTTTTAGATAGATTAAGTCTACCATGTCATTAATAGATTAATCTAATCATTAAATGACTTACATGCATGTTGTATTTACTTCAAATAATGAGAATAGAATAATTAAATATATGTCAATTTGTAATTGAATTAATCTATAAATATTATGGTAGACTTAGCCTACCTTAGAATTTTTCTAAAATGTAACTGAGTTTGAGTTCGATTCGTTTAAATTTATCATAAAGTTAGAGCTCAAATTGAATTTTTCTATTTTAGTTTAAATATAAAAGTCTAAATCGAATTCGAGCTCGGTTCATTCAAAATTATTAAGTTCGTAAATGATTCAAGCTCGATTTATAAATGTTTGTTTATTATGCTTACAAATTTAGTTCGACTTCGGCTCGTTGACTAAATAAAATAAAAAAATTTGACTTGTTAACTAATATTGGCAAAAATTTAAGTTTGATAACAAAATATAATATAAATGAATCTCAAACGAGGCTTAAATAAATACATTCTTGCACTTTTAAATAATTTTTAAACGAACACGTTAATAACCTCTTAAATGAATATATTTATGAGTTTTTAAATGAATTTATTTGCTAACTAACAAACTAAATAGTATTAAATTCGATCTCGAATTTAAAAATATTTTAAAGCTCGGATTTGAGCTAAAACTTCACTAGTTAGAATTAATAAACAATTTCTAATGAATTTTTTTTTTTCTATATCGAAGTCTGAATAGTTTATGAGCAACTTGATTTATTTATCTCGCCAGTAAATCTCTCCCTAAAAAGGTGGGCCTAAATCGAGCGCATGTAAGTTTTTATTCTGAAAAAAATGAAATTTCATAATTTACCGAAATTTATATGTTTTTTTCATATTTACCTATTATTACTTTTTTCTATTATTTCTTTCATATACGCACACAGTTACAGGCTCCAACTGTCCCTTCACAATAAACAACCACCACCACCGCTCCCTTCACAACAACCACCACCATTGTCACCTCCTGCGGCAAATTTAGCACAATTGCCAGTGACTTGACCATCGCTGCCAGGATAGACAGCTTCGACGCCTTCATCTACAACTGCATAGGTAGCGGCACCACCACCTCCTGCACCAGCAGCCGTACTATATGCAACTCCCATGCCTGCAAACTGAGCGATTGGAACCAAAGATCCATATTAACATAAAAAACATAAAAGAAAAAAAGTTGGCAATGCAGCCGATGCTAGATTCATTTTCAATTGTTTTCTTTAATTGTTTTAATATTAGTTTTGACTTGTGAATATCTACTGTTACACATTTAAATATGTGCAGTGTATGAGCTGTGTTGATAAAACACTTTCTTTTTTTTTTTTTGAAAATGACTAAGGTATCCGAAATATTTCAAATGTATACTAAAGGTATTCTAGAGAGTTCCTTTTAGAAAATTTCTTGAGAATTCCAAAGATACCCCCAAGGTATCTCCAAGGTATACCCAAAGTATTTCCATAAAATTTTTAAAGGTATATTCAAAATATTCCAAAATATCCCTAAGATATACTTAAGGTATACCAGACTTTATAGTCTTTGTTCACAACTATTTTAGGCTAAGGGATCCCCAAGATATATCCAAAGTATGCTCAAGATATACCGAACTTTATAGCTTTTATTCATAACTGTTTTAGGCACAAGGTATCCCCAAGATATACTAAAAGTATGCCTAAAATATACATGACTTTATAACTTTTGTTCATAATTATTTTATACCCAAAGTATACCCAAGATATACTGGACTTTATAACCTTTCTTCACATAACTATTTGAGATCTAAAATATTTTTAAGATATATCAAATGTATGAATAAGGTAAACCATGAATTATTTTATATTCTGCTAAGTACTTTAATTGAAGATATATTTGAAATATAATCAAAATATACAAAAAATATTGATATAATTATAAAGAGTATTTTTCGATAAAATTAAAAATAATACTGAGGGTTGGATAGAATAGAAATAGCATATTAAGGATCGATAAGGGCCGTCGGGCCTACGCTTTTGTCGTCGCTTCATCGTCGACTGTCAACGTGGTCCCCACTTCTTGAGTAAGCGCACATGGGCCTATGCAACAACATGTAACTACCCGCAGCTAATTTTTTATTTTCCTTTTTATATACTCGAGACATTTTTGATTTTTGTATATATCAATACATTTTTTTTATAAAAAAACATTACTTGCTCTAATAATTTTTATTCTAATTTATTTCGATTTATATAAAATATTTAAAATATATCTAACTATTTATTTATTTTATTTATATTAAAAATATAAATATTTTATATAAATTGAGATAAAATATATTGGATCAAGTATTATTATTTTTTTTATATTTGTTTATACGAGAGAAGTGCCCCTAGTTTTTTTTTTTTAATTATTTCTTGTGCCCCACTGCCCTCATATGCTGCTCGTCGTTTGCCTGCTGACCGAGGCCTATCCGGGGTGGTTTCACACGTGTAAAATTTCTAAATTCTTATAAAGACGTGTGACGTTGGAATTTGTTTTCTTTAATTAAAATTTTATTGACAGATAATATAAAGAGTATTATCAAAAGCGTAGCCACGTGGTAGACAAGTGATCCTCTTAATATATATATATATATATATATATATAATTTAAAAATATGATAAATAATTATTTTGATTCTTTATTTTTTAAGTTATCTAATTATTCTTAAAAAAATAATTATTAAAATATTTTTATTATTTTTTAAATAATTAAAAATTGGTTAGTTGATAATTTTTGAATTTTTTTAAAAAAATATAAGTTAAGTAGGTAATTATCTCTTTGCTTTTGAAAATAAGTTGGGAATATATATTATTGATATGAAGTCTAATATAGTTTATGAATATAACAAGAATTAGTGATCTTGCTGAACAAATGGTGATGACAAGAAATGATATTTTATATTCATTGGTTTATAAATTCATAACTCTACATCTTGTTCTACTAGTAGCAACTGGCACAGTTAAAAAAATATTTTTTGCTATGAAATTTGTAAAAAATTGGTAGCTTAATAAGACGAGAGATTAATAGATGTCTAATTGTTTGATCACATGTATTGAAAAAAAATGTATTTAATATTTTTGATAATGAAATTATCATGAATTGCTATCAAAGTATGAAAAACAGAAAAAAAAACAATTATAATTTTTTTAAGAATATTCATTAATATTAATTTTTGAAGTATTTAACAATGTTAGAGTAATTTTTTTTATTTATAATTGTATTATATAGTAAAATTTTGGCTATAAATTTTAGTAAGTTCGTTTAATATTTTATAAGTTCTACAAATTTTGATTACTTACAAAATTTGGTTCGGTTAACCGCATGCACACCCCTAATTATATTTTGTCCCTCTAAATTATAAATCCTGGCTATGCCATTGGTGCTATCAATATTTTTTTATATAATTCTTATCATATATTTCTAATGTGAAAATGAATTATTTTTTTATTTATAAAATATCAATATTTTTTAAAATAAAAATTAGTACTTTAAAAAAACACATATTATTTTTATACTTAAAATATATAATAGAAATTATATAAAGAAGTATTTGCAGTATTTCAAATTTATGCCGTTAATATTTTTCAGTTTGGTATTCCTTTAAACTAATAAAAAGTTTATTCGTGTAATAAAAAAAATCAAAGGGTTAATTGATTTTAAAATATATCCAAAAGTATGAATGGGATCCTAATTTTGATCATGTAATATTAAACTCTTTATATATTAGTAAAAATTATTATTTATTTATTTTCTCTAGTTTGATATAATACACGAGTATCTCCATGAGATTTGAAAAATATATAATTTACTCATTGTAATTTAATTATATATTACATTCTGAGGATTGAAAAAGAATATAATACACTAGTAAAAATGAATATTCTCTTTTGCTCGGGGTATTAGTCTAGTAAATCAAATTTGCAAGGGTACTAATGCAATATGTCAAAATATCAAGAGATAAATAGTATAATTTTCAAATCTCAGAAAGGTACTAATGTGTTATGTTAAACTACAAGAAACAAATCGTATATTTTTCAAATATCATGAGATACTAATATATTATATCAAACTACTAAGAGACAAATAGTAATTTTTTCTATATATAAATATGACATAAATAAGCTCTTAAACTATTCTGATTTTTATCTCATTTCACAAAATTCACCAAATTAACATAGTTACCAATTAGATACCGACATTTATTTCAGCTCTAACATAAATTTTATTTTTCTTTTCTTTTTTATAAAAGAATAAATTATATTAATAATAGTTTTTTAATAAAAATTAATTAATAAATTATTTTAATTAAATTATTATATAAAATTAATAAATTATATGATGACATATGTTTTTTTGTTTTTCAATGAAGGTTTGTGAGTAGAAATTAGCTGAAGCAAGGCCATTTTGGGCAGATTACTGACTGAGAGAGAGAGAAAAATGAAAATGCTTCCATTTTAGTTAATAGCTGTTGTGATGAGTGAAATTTTGCGATGTGGAATAAAAAAAATCATTTAAATCTGATTTTTATTTGAAAATAAAAATAATGTCTCAGAAAAAAATATATAAAAAATTGGATTTGAACTTTTGAAGAATCTAAATGGTTTTAAAGTTAAACAGAGTAAAGCAGTTAGTATTCAAATAATTATAAAAAATGATTTTTAATTGCTAATTTTTGAATAAAAATTAAAATACAATAGCTAGGTTTATTAATAAATAAAATAATCAATTAAATTAAATTAAAGTTAATTTATTAATTAATTATAAATTTTTACTTGATCTAAACAGTGTCATGTATCGGTTTTGTGATTAATATCTGAGTTAACTCGCAAGTTTTGTCAAAAGAGAGGAAATCATAGTAATTGCACTTATTTATGCCGGATTAAAATTAAAAAGTTTAATTGTTTATTGTAAGGGCTCTTTGGCCTTTTTACTGGTTGACGACATTGTTTTAAACCGCAAAATGGATATAGTGATACATATCAACTTTTTATTAGTTAATGGGAAAATTAAGTTAACTTATCAATGGAAAAAAAAATTTTTTTTCAATAAATCAATGGAAAATGTTAGTTGGTATAAATGGTGGAATAGTTCAAAAGATTAATTGTACTAGTTTAAAACTAAATGGATTTAGTTATGCTTAATAAAATTTTAGGGTGTGATTGGCTATTTTTTTCCTTAAATATTTATTAAAAGAAAGCTATAGATGTAAATTAGTTTATAAATTATACTTTATATAGCGAATTATCCTCTCAATTTTGACTCAGTGCAATTAAATTATTAAATTTTAAAATTGGTATAATTAAGCCCCTTATCAATTGTTCCGTTTTTACCATTAACCTGCCAACTCGGTCTGGTGAGAGGTAATTAATGCTATAGGGTATAATTCAAGAACTAATCTATACTAATTTTAAAATTCGAAAACTTAATTACACTAACTCAAAGTTGAGGAGATAACTCGCTGTACAGAGTATATTTTAGATATTAATATGCACTTTTAACCTTAAAAGAATGGATCACTAAAAATATTCTTTTAACACATGGAACCATGTTTCTGGAATTGGCTTTTTGGTACTGACTCTGGCGCAGACGAAATGGATTTGTATTTAATAATGAAGTGTTAGTTGAAAATTGGTGAATTCTATTAAAAATTTTGTGCCGAAGTTGGAGAATAATGTGGCTTGGAAATGTTAATTCCCCTCATGGATATATATAAAACAACCAGTAATCCTGACCACTCTTTTTATATTTTTTTTGGCTTAAGTTATATATTCAACTCTCTGAAAATATTTGTTTTTGCTATTTAGTCTTATGCAATTATTTTTGATATAGTTAATCATCTGAATTTCATATTTGGTCCACTTTTGCCACTTGTTTGTTACGCAAAACACACAATATAATAGAGAAATGTTAATTCAATATTAAAAAACAATAGAAATAGAAAATCAATTTTAGGCCTGTATTGCACACAGTTTCCTTAAGACAAATTCGCCTCTCACACTGGTGTTTAAGATAATCGGCGTTTGTCTCCCAGGATACAACAGATTTCAAGTAGTTGTTGAACATACAATACCTATTTATAGCGAACTTTTAACTTGTCACACCCTCTATCACTTGAGAAGAAGAAGGAAAAGAAAGAATACTTCAAGAACAATCAAAGTAATCTCTTCATCAACACTTCAAAATTTAAGTCAAAACCACCTATTTAGACTAGATGGAGGAGGCATGAGATTAATTGTGATTAATTTTCTTAAAAGGCTACCAATAATGCATTTGTAACTCTCAAATAATATTGAAATTAATATTTGAAATATCAAAAATTGACATTTCAAAAAACATGAAGCTCAAAAGACCATTTTGGAACAGAATCCACTCGGGCGTGGCAGACTGCCACGATCGTGTCGTTGTGTCTGCAGTGTGTGCAAGGCAGATCCACACTCCCGTGTGGATCCACACGTGTCTTTGTGGTCTAGCCGTATGGATCAACACAAGATTGCAAAAGACATGAAACTCAAAAGACCATTTTAGAATAGAATCCATACGGGCGTGGTAGACTGTCACGGTCATATCGTTGTGCCTGCAGTGTGTGCAAGGCAGATCCACACTCCTGTATGGATCCACAGGTGTCGTTGTGGCCTAGCAGTGTGGATCCACACGAGAGTGTAGAATTCACACTACCGTATGGATCCACACGGGCGTGGCAGACTACCAGCCGTGTGGATCAACACAGGAGTGTTGCCAAAAAAATTTCCAGAAATAAAAAATAATTTGTAAAAATTGGGCTTGTTTAGGACTATGAAATTTTAGGCCGACATTCGCGTACGCAGGTCGTGCACTTACGCATTGGCCCATCCCGGACCATGGATTTGCTTGCACCCCTCTGCGCTTGAGCACGCGAGAGAGAGTTTTCCATTCTACTTTTCTTACTCATGTAAGAATGCATCTCTATATATAAACACAAGTCCAACTTCAATTCTTAGTGATGTGGGACAAACTCCCACTGACTTTTCATCTTTAAATCTCCTTACCAAGGAGTTTACTTTGAGCTTCAATTTCTATTCACACATTCTCCATTTTGAGCATATGAATACATTAATTCATAGTTCTCATGTCAAGGAACATATATCCGGGTCTTTCTCACAAAATCGAATTGTGAGACCCACCCGAATAATCATCTCAAAATGGCTCATAATCACAATTTTTTTTCAACATTGTCTAATTCATAAAACCAAACATACGACTCTTTATTGCTGATATAACACCATTGACCAAGTCAAATTTTTTTTTTGTTATGTCAATATTAGAGGGCTTTATGCACATTTTATGAATTAGACAGAAAGAAAAATAGACAAAAAAATAAGTCCAAGTTGCTAAGTTGACCAAAATCATTGTAAAAAGCTAAATGACAAAAATGAATATTTTTAGAGAATTGTATACGACTTAAGCCTATCTTTTTTATTGCTCCTTTGAAGCTGATGTTTTCCTCCATGGACTTGGCCGCTGCCGCCACTTGCAATAGAGAGCTCATAGGGTTAAATTTTTTCAAATATATCAACGGATTGAAATTAATTTTATTCGTGTTTGGTAGAATTTCAAACACTTTCTCAAAAGTTATAAGATAGTTGCATTCTTAGAATTCGAACTCAAGACCTGTGGTTAAATTGAAAGAGTTTCATATCAATTCATCTACATTTTCTCGAGTTTAAGGATACATAGGTACGATCAGGGCAGCTCAAGGCACATGCCACTAAGGCCTCCAATTTTTGAGAGATCTCTATTTGTTTCCATTAATTATATAAGTATTTTGAGATCCTCAAATTTGTTATTAATTTTATAAAAGAATAAGTCTACTATTTTATTGAATTTAAAAGTGTGACATTAAATTTAAACTACTAATTATTTGTGATTAGTTTTTTTTAAATGGCGATATTAAAAATTGCTTTGGTGGTAAGTTTAGTATTTATTGATTAAAAACACCACTTGAAATGCTATATTTTATACAAAAAGTAATTTCTTTTTCTAAATGCATGGATATTGTTAACTATTTATAGCAGGAAAATAGTTTTTAAAAATTAAAATTAATACAATTTTGTTTACTTTCAACAATATCAGGAGAAAAATTGAGTAATTTGGTCATATTGTTTGTGATTAGTTTTTTTAATTAATAGGTATATTAAAAATTGCTTTGCAGGTAAGTTTTATTGGTTAAAAACACACTTTAAATACTTTATTTTATACAAAAAGTAAATTATTTTCTGAATGCATGGATATTGTTAACTATTTCTAGCAGAAAAAAAGTTTTTCAAAATTAAAATTAATAAAATTTTATTTATATGCAACAATATTACAATAAAAATTGAGTCATTTGGTCATACCCAAATTAACTCCCATACAAATTCTTGAACCGATCTGAGTACGATCCTATAGAACAGATCCTGTTCAAGTAAAGCTTATTATTATGAGATGGAAAGTCATATTTTTTTGCATTCACTGACGAGTCTCTCATTAGTTTGTTCATATTCTTTACAAAGTAACATATTTCTACTAGTTTTTTTGTGAGCTCATAAGAAGAAAAAAAGCTTCTTAATCTAACTATTATAAATATACTAAACCATATGATTAAGTACGGAATTAATAATATAAATGGTATCAATTTTTATTATTATATTGTAAATTGGTATTAAATTTTTAATTGTCGTAAATTGTTATCCAAACTTTTGAAAACCAATTGCTATTTGGTATCCAATTCCAATTTTCGGACCAAAAATAATGATGTGACAATTGAATAGTATGACATGTCACCAAAAATTGTATTTTGCAACTGTCATATTTTTTTTATTTGGAAATTAAACTTAATACCAAATTCCAATATTTTGAAAAAGTTTTTACCAATTTATAATAATTAAAAGATTTGATATTTATTAAGATAATTTGTATAAAAAAAACCTAAACTTTCACTTTTATGCCAAAATAATTATATTCTTTATTTTTTACCTATTAAATATATATACTTTCAATTTCATATCAAATGTAGTCTTAGGAGAAATTTAATTTGGTTTAGCAGTAATGTAACATTCTGAACCTATTTTTTTGATCTGGTTGTATAGATGATTTCTATACTGGAAGTACATTTGTATTGATTCAGTTATGTTTATGTACATATAGGCTATATACGACTAGTTTTAAGTAAATATATTTATATCTATATAAAATTAGAGTTATTTGATATCAAATTCTGTGCAAATCTATGTAATTTTTTAATTACTATCACACTACTTTAAAAAAACTGTCATAATAATTTTAAAAAATAAATAATACATATAAATATTAATAAATATCAGTAGTGTCAAATTAAAAAAAAATTAGGCTTGGAGTGTCACGTTACTGTCAAATCAAATTAAATTTCTCCCGATGTTACATTTGATATTAAATTTAGTTTTACTAAACACTTTTAATTTAGCTGCAAGCCGATAATCTAGTCGTAGCTGATAATCTATTAACTGATAATTTAGCTCATTGAATTAAAAGTATTTGGTAGAACTAGTTGAATAATAATAATAATAATAATAATAATAATAATAATAATAATAATAATAATCATCATCATCATCATCTAATATTTGTATTTTTAAAGTAGTGAAATTGTAGTAATTCATAGTAATATACAACTATAATTAATGAGTTCAGATATCTAAAAATCTTAATCAATCACTGTACATAGTAATTGGGAAGAGTTGGATAGCGGAACTAAACAAAAAAATCAAAATAAGAAAAGATTGAAAATCTAGATTTTTTATGAGAGATAAAACAATATTATTTAGTAAAATAATAAAGGTATAATAAAAAAAAATATAATAATCTACTAGATTATTTTTGGAAGCTAGTAAAAATAGCATTTTTTTTATATTATAATTTAGCTTTTTTTCAAATTATCTACTTTAAAATTTTAATGAAATTATATTATAATCTAGATTTTAGTTAACACACAATACCTAAAATTTGAATTTTCTTTTTGAGTTCTTCTATAGCGCATCAGATGTATCGATGAATTTTAGTATTTATAGTCATTAGATTACTTATTTTTAATTTTAATCATTGGATCAGGTGAGTGATAACTTTCTAAATAAGTCAACTAATCTAAACAACTTAACCTACAATCTATATTACCCATAACTCTTATATTTCAATTAACCTTTTTTTTTTCACTTCTTATATTTCTGTTTAACATTTTTCACGTTGATGGATGTCACAAAAAGGACGGCAATTATCTCATGACAATTATAGGAAAAACTCTTTCATTAAAAAATAAAAATTAAGCTTATAATATATTACATTTAAAGGCATAAATCTAAAATATTTCAGAAATATTTCGATAGGTGTTTCAATTTTTTTTATAAATATTTTTTTTAAAAGAAAATGAACAAGCAGAATAAATTACTTTATATATTGCTATTATTATTGACAAAATATCTCTTGTATAATCATCATAAATTCATAATCAGTGGCTCGCTATTTATAGCCAAAGTTAATACTTTAATAAGAGTGTTTAATCGCTCAAGATATTAAAATTTGTAATTACTAGTTAAATACATTTAATTAATTATTTAATTGTACGAGATGGAACTTTGAAATCACTTTTACAAAATTGATTACGTTTAAACTAAGTTCAATTTCACAAAATTGTTAATAAGTAAATGAAATATATTGGATTATATATAAAAAAATATTTTTATATAATAAGCTACATGACCTGAACTTTTTGAAACACGATTTATATATTATACATATGTATTAGTATGTGATATATATGATATTTAAAAAATAAATAAAATTGTGTAATTTGATTTGTTTTATTAATATTTATCAATAGTATATTATATTCAAATTGAGTTCATGATCTGTAAATTGATCAATTTAAATGGTATTTAACTTAATTGATAATATGTATAATATAAATATTGAACCATATAAATAATGCATAACTTAAGCTATTGTGATAATGAAATATTATACTTGTAATAATTTAATTAGTTGATACCCACCATGAAATATTGTGACAATGAAATATTATACTTGTAATAATTTAAGCTATTGCGACAATGAAATATTGAAAAAAAAAATTTACAAATATAAATGTAATTATATATATGATCATTCTACAATAGTTTTATTATAGACTTAACAATTTCAAATTATAACACTAAACGTAAAAAGTAATGAGATTAACTCAAATAATAGCTATAATTAAGAATTTATCAATTTTAAAAATTAATAGTAGAAAAATATAAAAAAAAATCATTAATCTGTGATAAATTTTGCTAATTGTTTTTTAAAGTAGGTTATTTTGTTTGGAAAATAATCGGCAAAACTAAGAATTTTATCTCAATAGTTGTTGACTGAATTTTTATATTTTTATTCCGGAATTTTTTGTACTATTATTTTATCGTATTTTGAACTTTTTAAAAGCATAATTAATTTACCTATAACAATTATTATTTTTTTGTTCAACATGAATTATAAAAAATAAAAATTCAACCTATAAAAAAGTTATTTTCCCCTTCAATTTGGAGGCCAAGTAACCAACCAGTTTTTCAACACTAAGGATTTGGAAGCCCTATTCCTCAATGGAGCACAAAGTAGCTAAGATTTTAAAAAAAAAAATTAAGCAGATAGTAATTTATAATATATAAGAATTTAATGTGGATGAGAAAGAAAATGTTAAAAGTATCCAATAAATAACAAAAGTTTGAAAGGATAAATATGTAATTTGAGTTTATTCCATAATTGAATATTACCTAATAGTAATATGCATTATAGTAAAAGCCTTTTCTTTTGGAGGAAAGAAGTCCACGACGGCAACTAAATGGGACCCAGTTCGAATTCCCAATGCCTAAAGGGGCTGAAGGTGATGCAAGAAAGTTACCATTTTTCCGAGTACAATTTACATTAAAAATATTTATATTTTATTCATCTATTTATTTATATTATTTAATTTGAATTGTAATATAAATATTTTAATACTAATATTGGCGGAAAAAAATGTTAGCGTGCCAGCGTATCAGAAAATTAAAGTGTTTCTAAATTAAATTGAGTTTTGCACATTGAATTCTAATTAAGTTTTCTTAACAGTATACATAAATTTAATTGCTAGAAAATAACGACAGTGAATTGAAAAAATATTAACGGTAATGAAATTTGAACTGATAAGTAATAAGGAACTAGAAAAAATAAATATTGAATAAATGTAATTGTTAAAGAAAATAACTTTACTGATGAAAATAACACAAAGTTAACTACAAAGGGCTAAATGAAAAAATAATACAAATGAAGCTAGAGACTGAAACTAATTAAATTGCTGAAAATTGAATTGAATTGAATTATAGTCTGCTAATTTTGTTGAATGATTGTGTGTTCTGTCCTCTGTAGCTGCCCTTTTCTTTTTATAGCACTAGAGCCAAATTAACCGTTGGTCATAATCTCTCAAGTCTGCCACTTTCTCTAACATCTCTCTAACTACTCCACTTTTTCCCTAACTTTTAGTAGTGTACCACATTTTAACACTTACTTCCTCCACTTTCTCCTCAATTCTCCAACTGCCAGTGATGCACCACGTTTTCCGTGAATTTTCTTTTGATTGCAATTTCTCAAAATATCTAATCACTCAATGGACTTGGGCTTTCAATCTCGTCATGAGATTAAGCCTTACCAAATAGATCTATAGCAAAAATATAGTGTAAACAATTGTCTCGCATATAATATGATCATGGGCCATAACTATATCATATAAATTTCTCAAACTCTCTAGGTCTTCTATTCTCAAGACTTTGTAGGGGAGGGCTAAGTTATAGTATTGTAGAAGTCAAAAATTAACTTTCTAGGAAAAAAGCTTCAATAAATTTCAAAATTCAAATCTCCCTCCAAAATCTAAAAACTCAAAAGCTTTAATTAATTTCTTTTTTACAATCAATCCCTTTTCATTTTTCAAAAACCAACTTCTTCCACCTATTCATCTTCCCTACAAAACTCATCCACTCAATCCTTTATTTTTATCCTTCTAACCAAGAAATTTCATAAAATCAAGAAAACCCATCTACCTCCTTTGGTGTTTTCGGCAACTAACTCTCTTCTTTTTCTCCAATTTTTCTATCTTCCATAAATCCACAAAACCCAACACTTATCCTACCATTTTCGACCAACCTATGCAAAATCCACAATACCTAATCGAAAACAAAATCCGGTATTTCAATTTCCACAACTTGAAACCGTTGTTCACGAAGAAGGAGGCCATCCCATCGCCGCCTGTCACTGATGTTTTTGCACTACCCTTTGCCATCCAAGAATCCCTCACACCAAAGCCAAGGAAACCCGAGTCACAACAAATCCACTTTCCACCATCAAGTGGGTATTTCAATTTTTTTTATAATTACTGCAATTTTTGGCTTTGAGGATTTGTTTAGACTTTCAAAAATTGACTGAATATTTTTTTTTTTACAAATTTTCTATATATTTTCTAGGTGATTCTTTGCAGTACATAATCCTCAACTTCCTTCCTCAATCATTAAGCTTTTCTGTTGGAAAATTCTTTTTCCAAGTCTATATTAGAAAGAAACTCAGAGGTAAATTCAACTCTCTAGCTTTCTTAATATTGTATCTGTGCTCTGAGTTTGCTGTATGATAAGACTAGAATTTTTCTTAATGGAGAAATTCCCTTGAATTGGCTTGAGACAAATTTTGGCCTGAAAATAATTATTTTGGCCTAGGAAATAAGTAGGGTAAAATTCTCTTGTAAAATAGAAAAGAATTTTTGTCTAATGTTTGCTTGATCTCTAGGTTGGAATGGGCATGTTGTAGCCTGAAATTTGCAAATTTTGTAAAAGAAATGTTTTTGGGTATGGGGAGTTGATTTTGGCTTATAGAGTATAGTTTCCTCAATAAATTTCACTTAATACTTGTTTAGTCTCTAGGTTGAAATGACTTTCATATCCTAAAATTTTTAAATTTTAGCTTTGTGGGGTAATAAATGATGGAAAAGATATGTATCTAGCCTGAAGCGTTGACTTCGGCCTAGAGAGTATAATTGCTTCAATGAATTTCACTGATACTTGTTTAGTCTCTCGACTAAAATTCACAAATTTAGACTTTGCTATGTCAGGGGCGATGAAAAAAATATTTTTGGCTTGAATCCAATGGAATTTGGCCTAGGGAATGTTTAGAATTTACTGGGCTTTTGCTTGTCACTGGTAAATATTTAAAAATGGCACTAGAGAGCTAAATCGAATACTTGGATTTTTATTTGCAATTGATGAATATTTAATGTAGAGAATGTTGCAGAACTGCTGAAGTGAAATGAAGAACAACCAAGCATCGGCTAGTGGTGACAACATCAGTTACTAGTGACAACATCAACTATTGGTGTGAGCTACTAGTAACAACATCAGCTACTAGTGAGAGTATCAGTAGAGACTTTTTTTTAAAGACACAAATGACATCTTCCTCTTCATGGTAATATCTCAAATTCCTATCTTCTCGCTGATGTCGATGATGAGCCTTATTTGCCCCGAGGTTGTGGCTCAAGAAGTAAACTTGATGACCTTGATATTAACATATTGATGATGGAAATCACTAAACACTAGCACAAAAGCACCACAACCATGCATTTATATTGATGATAAGGTGACATTGAGTCAACCTATGGCTGATGTTTTGCTAATGACTGATGAGATCACTAAACACATTTACGAAAAGCACCACATCTATGCCTTTTGCATTGATGATAAAGTGGCAATTGAGCCAACCTCTGATAATAATGCTTGATGAATGGATGAATTCATTGAACACATGCACAGATGCACCATATCCATACATTTGCATTTAGTGATCAAGGTGGCACTAGGCCAACCTCTGAGTATGTTTGTCGTTAGATTGATGATTGTGAAATATTTGTGAACTCCTATTAAGACCAAAGAATAGTGGCCTTAAAGCCTACTTTATTGATTGAATTTTCATAGGTACATAAACAAAATGAATATTTTTGTTTATTGATGTAATGGCCCTTAAGCCTCTATTTAGCTCAGTGTCTTTTTTTATCCCTAGAGAGCAACTAGGGAGGCCGTTTGACTCAGCCCATTCTCTGTTTCCTCTTGCCTTTTCTCAGCTACTCTCTACCTATGTAACCTCCTATTCTGAGTCCTTGTTAATTTCTGGGAGAATTTCTTATGATGGACTTAGTGCCATTGTTGACTAACTGGTACTGGAGGTGGCACCACAAATCTCCTCCTGGTGAGTAATCTTTCAGGGGTTGAATTTCTTCTAGAGCTTTGGTGCTCTCTAGGAACTTCTTGCCTTCTGGAACTTAGAATTGGAACACCTCTATCTGTCCCTAGTAAGTAACTGCTTTCCAAAGCTTTCTTTCTAGAAATCGGCCCGCCTGATTCCTTCCTTTGTGTCTTGGAGAATATCTATGCCCAACTTATTTCTCTCAATGGCTGGCATTAAATCCCTTTTTTTTGTACCATAATTGTTAGAGATGTGCCCAAATGGCAATCGCCTCAGGCACTTAGTGTACACATTCATAAAGGCATACTTTCATTATATTAGCATTCATTTGCATATGAAATTATGAATTGATATAAATCTTAAATTGATTGATGAAAGTCTATGATATGAAACATAGCATGAAGGAAATCATAATGGGATCATGATAATGAGATTCCTATCATGTGTAATTATGTTAGTATCTACATTATCCCTAGTCATAGGATTAACAAGATGGGATATTGTTGATTCGGATAGACTAGCACATGTTATACTCCTAGATTGGATCAAGTAGTAGATCTCATAAGCTATGAGCATGAGATGTTCAAAGTTAACATGTAGATACTTGCTAAGAGTAGTCAAGTATATTGGATGACCTACTATAAGACAATCATATGGATTATCTATTCAAATGTCAATGATAGTCTCATCATAGTAATGGTGCATGTATCCTTAGACTTGAGGTACTCAAGGATATCTTGCATACTGATTCTGTGCTTTGACTCCATTCCTTATTGTCTCATAGAGGTCGCTCATAGGGTGGTGATTGGGTAGCCAATAGAGGATTCACCGCTCCTAATAGAGGGAGAGTATACCCACGGCCTCTTGTTGGGATCATTACTCAGAAATCTCTAGCCAGAGTGGAATTGTCATGAAGTTAGTCTTCAATGACATGTCTAATTGAATAATGAGTCTCAGTGAGAAGATCTAAAATTACTTAGGCTTGATGTGACGTAGTCAATCCAGCGGGAGCTGACACATAGTCCATGCTCTGAATCGAGTGGGGTATAGGATGGTGAAAGGACGATTTGCACATATTGTTATCTATAGAAAGGTTCGTAGTCAAACCACTGACTTTCTGGTCAATTGGGGATCATGATATGTTGCTAGATACCGCTCATGATTTGCTTAAATTATTTGATAATTTAAGTGGCCAACATAACCGGGAACCTAATGGGTCACACGCTTTGGAGATGTAAAGAATGAGCAAAATGGCTTAAGATCAGATCCAAAATATGAGAATACTATTTTAAGTCGGTTCACGATAAGATCGCAGAGAAAAATCGTTCGGAAGGTTGACGGGCCCACTGGCCTGGCAGGCCGGCCAGTTGGGCCTGCTCAACAGGCCCAGGCTGGCTAGCGCGCAGCAGCACGCCAATCACCCCAATCACACTATAAATGGCCATGACACTATTTATGCCTCTTCAAACTCTTCTCCTCTCAATTTTGATCTACTTTTCTAATTTTCTTTTGGATCTAAAAGACCCTAAAAGACAGAAAATAGACAAGAAAAAATTTTTGGGAGAAGAAAAATTTTTGGAGACAACAAGAAAATTAAAGAGTTTAATTTTCTTCTCATATGAACATACACCATTGCTAGCACTTTGAGGTATGTTCA
>CATIWF010037135.1:0-28100 GCA_949630135.1 Balakata baccata | reverse complement strand
TCCTTCATGCTATGTTTCATATCATGAACTTTCATTAATCAGTTTAAGATCTATATCAATTCATATGCAAATGAATACTAATATAATGAAAGAATGCCTTTATGAATGTATACACTAAGTGCTTAAGGCGATTGCCTTTTGTGCACATCTCTAACAAATACGGGCCCATGAACCCCCCAAGCAATTTTTTAGGATTTTTTCTATGATCCCATTATGGTCCGACCTCAAATATTTTTCTCTTAAATTTGGATCCGATCCAAGACCATTTTACTCATTTTTTATACCTCCAATATGTGTGACCCATTAGGTTCCCGGGTTTGTTGACCATATAAATTAACAATTAATTTGAACAAGTCATGAGTAGTATCTAACAATACATCATGACCCCTAATTACCAGAAAGTCAGTGACTTGACTACGAACTTTTCCATGGACAATATTCGTGCAATTTATCTTTTCACCATTCTATACCCCATTCAGTTTAAAGAATTGACCATGTGTCAACTCCTACTAGACTAATTCACACCTAGCCCAAGTGAAGTTAGATCTTGTCCTTTAGGCTCGTTACTCTACTAGATATGTCACTAAAGACCATCTTCATGACATTTCCACTATGACTGTAATAACCCCAACAAGACCCCATAGGTATACTCTCCTTCTATCTGGAGTGGTGAATCCTTTATCGGCCAACCACTTCGAATACTTTAAGATGTACCCAATCAGCATCCTATGAGTGACCTATATGAGGTAATAAGGAATGGAGTCAAAGTACATGATCAGTATCCAAGATTTTCTTGAATACCTCAATTCTAATGATACTTGCATCATTGCTATGATGAGACTATCATTGACATTTGAATAGATAATTTATATGATTGTCTCATAGCAAGTCATCCAATGTACCTAACTACACTTAGCAAGCATTCACATGTTAACTCTAAACATTTCATGTCTATAGTTTACGAGACCAACCACTTGATCAAATCAAGGAGTATATCATATGCTAGTCTATCTGGATTAATAATGTCCCGTCTCATTAATCCTATGACTAGGGATAATTTAGATACTAACATAATTACACATGATAAAAATCTTATTATCATTATCTCATCAAGATTTCCTTCATACTATCTTTATTTTGTAGATTTCACTAATTGATTTGAGATCCAATCAATTCATAATATAAATAAACATCAATTAAATGAAAAAAGCCTTTTTATTCATTTAAAATGAGTTTGTATAATAAGTGCTTAAATGTGATTGCTTTAGAGCACCTCTTTAACATGGATGACCAAAAGGAATCATTGTCTCATCAAAGATTTGAACATGCACTGAATGTTACCAATTGATTCAATGATAGATGTGATCTAATGATAGAAAGAGTTCTTACTGATCAGAAAATATCTAATCGAGTTAGTAGACCAAACCCTAAAAGGAACACATGCCTTACATATAGAATACGTGCCTTACATATTCATTCCATCATATTCAGTAACTAACACTCACACATAGGTGTGTTTGAACCCCAGCACACTACCGCATGCCACTACGGATCCTGTCACTGGGACTCATCACTCAAATAAACATTTCACTGTAGACCATCTTCATGATATTTCCACTCTAGCTAGAGATTTCTGAGTAATGATCCCGACAAGAGGCCATGGGTATACACTCCATCTATTAGGAGTGGTGAATCCTCTTGTTAACTTTAGGGGGATTGCTGTCCATTTTTATCTTGACAATCAAATTAAATGTCACTAACATCTTTATTTAGTATTGTGTTGATATTGTTCAAAATTTCAGTACATTTGGTTGTGAATTCCCCATTGAACAAGTTAAGTATTTCTTAGAGATGCGTAACTCCCAACCGAGACTTAAGTGCAGACCGCGAAACCCATGTCTAAACCATGAAAGACTGCCAATTGATCTTCCAATGTTCCAAAAGCAAAAGTAGACTAGGATAGGCCTAGTACCGACTTGGAACACCAGTTTCCAGACCAAGAGATGTTACGGTCTGACCAGGAAAATCAAATGGACATGACCATTGAAGATTAGACTCCACCAAAGTGTGCCATATCATCTGAAAGTCAAAACGACCAAGTTAAGCTGACTAACGTCCTGACCGGGAAGCATTCGAAGCCAGCAAACCCAGGTCCTTGGCTATGGCATCATCAAACAATTCCCAACTGGGAAAATTATATAAGGACTAGCTGTTGGAGCCCTCAACCAACCAGAAGATGCCAAATGTCAAAATTGGTCATTTCCCCACTAGGAAACCTATATTCCCAATCAGGAACCCCTCTCTACAAGCTACATTAAATGCACTTGTAAAAGAATGTTAGAAAGAGTGATGGCACCACTTTGTAGCGGCTAATTGATGGGTAATCAGTATAAGTAACGTATCAAAAAGCCATTTAAGATATCCAACTACTTTAGAAGTGCCAAAACTCTTGCAATTTTATTTCTCAATTTCTCTCATTGACCATTTTGTAAAGGTTTAAGTGTTAGCCTTAAACAATTGGGATTGTCTTGTGATTGGGGTATGTGTGAGCCAAAATTACAAGGAATTGGTTGTTGTGTGAGCCATTAAAACACAAGGAAAATTTGGGTTTAGTGTCAATTTTGATTGAAAGCACTTAGTTGTGAGTGAACTAGTTAAAACTCTATTGTAATCTAAAGATTAGATTAGTGAATACCCAATTGCAATTGGGGAGAGGACTAGGGTTAGTTAACACCCGAACCATTATAAAAATTCGTGTTTTCGTCTCTTCTAACATTTATCCTTCGTGTGTGAGCAATAATTTTTAATTTTCCACCAATTCATTCCTCCCCCCTACTTGGTGATTATTTGGGCAACAATTGGTACCAGAGCAAGGTTTAGAAATCAAGCGGTAGCAAAGATCTACAATGGCCTAAGAAGGATTCTAGAGCCTCAAACCTTACTTTGAAGCATCAAACTATGCCCATTGGAAGTTTAGAATGGAAGCATACTTAGATAGTGAAGGAATTGATGTGTTGGATAGTGTTCGAAGAGAATGGACACACCAATAAGGAAGAATGCTGAAGGAGAAGATGAAGCTCTTATAAGAGATGAGCGGACCGAACCATATAAAAGGGAAAATGGCAAGAACAAGAAGGCTATCTCTATTCTAGAAGCACTCTCTCTCTTAAAGAGTGTGGGAGAATTCAACATTGTTCAACTGCTTATAGAATGTGGAGGACAGTGGAGAACTACCTTGAAGGCATAAAGCATGTTCGTTCAAGGAAGACTTAACTCCTCATTAACAAATATGAACTCTTTAAGATGAAGCCCAATGAGACCATCACCAATATGACAAACTGCCTACTCTCCATCATCAATAACATAAAGAAATATGGAAGACATACAACCCTTGAAGATGTAAATAACAAGATCTTGAGAAGTCTTCCAATGAAGGATCATGGTTCAAGGATGGCGGGTGTAGAAGCCAATGAGGATTTGAGCACTATTCCAACTAATGTATTCATTGGCAAGCTTCTAACGTAAGAGATAGCTTTTGTTAAGGAAAAGGAGCTTGAAGGAGAAAGGGAGAAGAAGAAGCCCCTTGCACTTAAGGCAAGCACCACCACCTCCTCAAAGGTTCAAGACTTGTACCTCATTAATGATGATGGAGTAAGTGAAGAAAAGGATAAGGAGATAGCCATGCTATCTAGAAGAGTAAAGAGAATGATAGTCAACAAGTATGGGACTATCAAGAACTACAAGCAAAGGGCCTCAAAGTTCAAAGGCTCCTCATCCAACTTCAATAAGAATAAGGAGGAAATGAAGTGCTATGAATGTGGAAAGAAAGGCCACATCAAATCTGAATGTCTAAAGCTCAAGATGTACAAGGGCAAGTCTCACAAGGATGGAGGAGTCAAAGGCCATAAAGCTACATGGGATGATCCTACATCAAGTGATGATAAGGGGAGCCAAGAAGATTTAGCCAACCTGTGCTTCATGGCTTTGGAAGATAACTCCAATGAGGTAACTTTTACTTCTTCGTCTTTTACATTAAATGCTTGTGATGAATGAGGTAACTTCTACTTCTTCATCTTTTACATTAAATGCTTGTGATGATGATGATGATGATGATGATGATCTTATTAAGGTCATGAGTCTATAATTAGAGAGATATAAAACAAAAGTTGATTTCCATATGAAAAATAGTACCAAACTAAAGGATGACATATCCAACCTTTAAAAGGTTGTAGAAGAGCTAAAAACCTCTAATGCTTCTCTTAAGAATTCATTACATAATTTTTCATCTAAACCCTCAACCAACTCTTTACTTAAAGAAAACAATGCTTTGAAAAATGAGGTTGAGGAGCTAAGACTCTCTATTTCAAAATTTCATAAAGGGAAGGAAAGTTTGGTTACCTTAATTGTATCTGAAAGACCTCCCTTAATGAGACATGACTCAAACTTTAATGGAGCATCATCTTTATCTACACCTAGAACTATTTTTGTAAAAGCTTCTATACCACAAACCTCTTCAATTGAGGTGGTTGCCTCAAAGGCAAAGAACAAATCACAAACTAAAGCCCCTACTCAAAGGAGAAGTAGGCAAAGGCTCACCTAGCCCATGAGGGAAACCTCAAAAGGCCAACCATGCGTTCTTGTATAAGAGGCATGCACCTAGGAAAGCACCCATTACACATGATTGTGATTGTTATTGCACTTCTTCTTATGCCTCAAACAAAAAGGTTATGAGGCTAAAACCCTAAGTGAAGAGGCAAGAGTCTTTTAAGACTAAGCAATGTCATTATTGCATGGAGCTTAGACACATTAACATTCATTGTTTGATAACGAAATCCCATTAGGATCTCTTAAGAACTAACCTCCTATGACCCAAGTTTATAAGTTTGCTTGGGTACCTAAAAGCCAAACTTGAATTTATGTTTTATAGGTATGCCTTAAATCCACAAACAATGAAAATGTATGACTCTTGGATAGTGGATGCTCAAGGCATATGACCATAAACAAAAGCCTCTTCACTAGTCTCAAACGTATGGATGGAGGTAAGATTACCTTTGGGAACAATGCTAATGGCAAGGTAATTGGCGTTGGTTCCATAGGACTAAATGGTATTTCAATCATAGATGATATTATGTTCATTGATGGTTTGAAGCACAACCTTTTAAGTGTCACTCAATTATGTGCTAAGGGAAACAAAGTTACCTTTAGCTCCAATGAATGTCGAGTGATCTCTTTAAATAGTAAAGAGGTATTCAAAGGAGAAAGAGATAGCAATACTTACATAATTGACTTACACAAGTTAACTAATATTTCCTATAGTTGTCTTGTGTTTATTAGTGAAGAATCTTGGCTATGGCATAAAAGACTTAGGCATGTAAGTATGGAATTAATTCTACAATGCCTACAAGATAAGGCCTAGATGGTAACATTATATAAGAAGGATAATTTGGTAATTTAAAGGGAGAATATGTAGATATATTGAATATGTGAGAGTTATATTGTAAATATAAAAAAGCTAAATTTGGGATATATATAAGGCATATTGGTCAATCTTGGCTTTAGTTTGCATTGAGGGATTAAAGAAATGAAGAAAGTGTGAACAATTAGCCTTCATGCCCATGAACAAAGTGATTCATGGCCATGAACATCGTGGTCAAAGATAAGCACTGACTATTTTTACTGTAGACATTCATGGTCATGAATGTTTTGTTCATGACTATGAAAATTGATATTCATGGCCATGAAAGTTTTGTTCATGACCGTGAAAATTTATATTCATGACTGTGGAAATGGATATTTATGACTGTGAAAAGTGATATTCACGACCGTGAAGAATGTGTTCTTGATAGTGAAATGGGCTATATATAAGTTTTTTCCACGATCTTATCTTCATTTTTCATCATCTTTTTCATTCTCAAACCCCTTTCACACACCCTCAAGAACCTAAGTGAGTGATTTTATATGGATTTTTTAGAGATCAAACACCAAAAAGAAGAGAGAAACCAAGATCAAAGTAAGATTTGAAGGATTTGTCAACAAAGAAGAAGAGTTGGATATGAAATAAGGTGCAATCAAGGGAGAGTTTTGTTTCTTTGCATTATCAAGAGTGTTTTATGTTATCAAGAGGTAAGAAAACATGAGAACTCCATCTCATTGTAATGATTTAGAAGTTATTTGATGAGTTTGCTTTGATTAGGTAAAGAGCTATGGAAATGGGTTTTGGTCTAAAGAAGGGGTGATGGATTTTCATGTGAAAAGTGTTTTTTGAAGTTTAATTAAGCAAGAAATTATGATATTAAGTTAGAATTAAGCATGATAGTTTTAGTTTGGAAATTACGAGATTTCATATATGATTATGTTCAATTGCCATAGACAAAGAATTTGATATATGGTCATGGTTATGTTAGGAAAACAAGTGGAAGAAGGAGGTGATCATCAAGGGGAGAAGGTAGGTCCTTAGTTGGTTTTTAACAAGCTCCTAATAGAAGTTTGTACATATACGCATTGTTACTTGCCCCTTAAATGTGATAAAAGCATGTAAAATATGTAATATATGTTTATATGATAATTAAGCAAGCTTGATGGGTAAGAAATGTTTTATTTTTGAATTTGAAAACATAATATAGTATATTACATGTATGAGATATTAAAATGAGTATTGAAAAGGGTATCAAGTGTCAAATGAGTAATGGCAATATGCCTTAGAGTGAGCATTTTGTGTAAAATGTTTGTGGTTGAACATGCTTATTAGATAAGTAACATGTTATTATAAAATATGAGACATGAAATGGCATAATTAAATGTTTGAAAGGTTAAGTAAAGTGGTTCAATATGTGTAAATATGGTTATGAGTAATGATGTGTAAAGCATCAATTGTGACCCCATTTTGGGGGATGATTTGAGTTGTAATAACATATTTGTTTTGGTGTCCAATGACCATGGATGATGTCTATACATATTTAGCAAGTGATTAGAAGTGGAATTTTGACAAAATTTGACCACGGTACAGGTTTAAATGATGTTTTGGTAGGTCTATTACATGCCGATTATGTACAAATGCTAAAATATGATATAGAAACATGTTGATATAGATAAATGTGACCTGTGAGGATGCATATAAAATATGGAAACATGATGGAAATACAAAAGAATGAGATTGAAATAAAGGAAGGCTTTAATATAAATGCCTATTTCTCTATCTAAGGACTACTTTAGGGTAAATGATGCATCATGAACAGGATAAGTGATACGTATCAACGAGATGTATGAATAAGGATCAGGTTGTTTAACCTTGACTTGGGTGCTCCTATTCTTGGTACTCATATCCATTATAATCAGTCAGGTAGCTGAGCACTGGTTTGGGTGAGCATGCTTGACTAAAAGGAGCTCAAATAAGCATACAGATTATAGTTATAATTAGTCAAGTAGCTGAGCCCTAGTTTGGGTGAGCAAGCTTAACTTGAGGGAGCTCGAATGATTATATAGAAGATTAGGATGACTAGCTCACCTACTTTACACCCTGTATTTGGCCAGTCCGGGAATGAAGCTTGGGTTATTTATCGAAGTTGATTAATTGAAATAAAGAGAATAAGATAGACAAGTTGAGAAGTAAAATGTTATAAATGACTAGGATAAAGGGTATAAACACCTGAAATGCAATCCATGCATTAGGCAAATAGTTAATGCATGAGTTTCACATTTTATATGTAAAAGTATAAGGCATGTAATATGACATAGACATGATAATATATGCATGTTACACGACATTATTATATTTTTCATAAACATGATTAATATGTTCATATGCCATGATACATGATGCCATGCCATATTTTATGTTGTATATTTGTTTGATTGCATGGATGTACCACTAAGCTAGAAATGGCTAAGCATGGGTTTTCCTCACATAGGATTAGGAGCTTGTCGGTTATAGATAGCTGAAGTTTGAAAGAGAAGTTTGAGCCCATATCAAGAAAAGACAATTGTGACCTAGTTTGTGGGTCTATGCTATCATATTATGTATTGTATATCTAAACATACATGTTGGAATAGTGATAAAGGGTTATGATAAGATATAGTTATTAAGTATATATATATATTAAACATGTATGGGGCCTAAATCCCAAAACTATATGTGAGGTATATAATGAAAAACAAAAGATATATGAGCTAGTACGATATTGACATTGTATGTATATGAATGCAACATATAAGATGATAATAAATAACTAGTTATAAGAAAAGCACAGTCAATGGCATTCTATCTATATAATGGGATTGCTTCTACTATAAGGTGATATAACGGGCATAGTCCTGTTGTATAGGTAGGGCGTCATAGTTGGTTGGTATCAGAGCATAGGTTTAGGCATTTCTAGACCTAAGAGGGGAAAAGGTTTATCATGCATATACCTTTATGACTCTGATATAGGCTACTTCTCGATCAACTTATAGGCTTATAGGGAGATGTCTTCAGGTGAGCCTAACATGATTGAGAGTGTAGTGTTCCTGACACTAGGATTTTATCTCAGTCTAGTACAATGAGAGTTCAGGGACATGGTATTGGTCTTAATTCTTCACAATGACTGGGGTAATTCAAGAAATGAGATATGAAGAACTGACATCAGTCAAGTATCAGATAGAGGGAACTAAGTGGAAGAGAAAAAGAATAGGAAAATCATTTAAGAAACTAGCTACTCTCGAGACTCATTTTACTAGGAGAAAGGGGCATTCCTTCTCAAGTCGATCACGGGGTAGAGGATGGTGGAAGAATTATGGTCAATTAAAGATAGGATCTCTTAGAAGGGGGCAGTCTTCTAAACCCACATTTGTAGAAGCTAGTTCACAAACCTGCATTATTAAGGAACTTGTACCAAAATGTGATATTTGTAGTAGACATCAAAAAGAGGAATGTAGGTATGCTACTAGTGCTTGTTTTAAATGTGGATCAAAGGAACATAAGAAAAAGGATTGCCTAGTTAGACTAGCTTCGACTTAGGTTAGAGCTCAACCTAGTGATGGACAGAGCGAACCTATGCAAGTTATTTCAGCAATACTGAATAGAACTGGATCTATCAGAGCTCCAATCCGAGCATATGTCATGAAGGCTAAGGAAGACCAGGCAATGATAAACATCATCATTGGTAGGTTTTCTTCATATGGCCTTGATATTTGTGTATTTATAATTTTGGGATCCATGTATTTCTATATGTACACAATTATATCTAGTAAACATGGTGTGACCAGAGAGGATATAGAGTATGAGATCGTGGGTATTAATCCTTTAGATTCTAGTATGGGGGCAAGTAAGGTATTTAGAGATTTTTCTAAAAAATTTCATAGGAATGAGTTTTCCCTCATATTTAATTCAATTGTTTTCACAAGTATAAAGCTATTTTAGGCATGGATGGTTTATGACAACATGGAACAATGGTAAATTATAAATCCCAAATGGAGATACATAAGCTAGTAGATCAAAACAACAAAGAAAAAAAGTTGTTGTGAAAGATGAATCGCTTTCATAGCATTCTAAAAATATATATACCAAGAGGGCGATGAGGAAGGGATATGAAGTTTATTTAGCTTGTGATTTTGGTATCAAGAGGGAAGTTCGGATAAGGATTTTCTAGTTGTGTTATCCGATGAATTACCTTGATTATGGCACTATTCATGCCTCTTCATTTTCTCCTCTCTTCAATTTGGATCTATTTTTCTAATTTTCTTTTGGATCTAAAAGACCCCTAAAGACAAAAAATAGAGAAGGAAAAATTTTTGGGAGAATAAAATTTTTTGGAGACAACAAGAAAATTAAAGAGTTTAATTTTCTTCTCATATGAACATACACTATTGCTAGCACTTTGAGGTATGTTCAAGCCATCTCCCTAGTGGTTTCATCCTCTCATCTTCGCGTGGATATTGTTAGAGACAATCCTAGTTTGGATTGTTGTGGTTTGCTACAACCCAACAAGGTGAGATGTTGAAGAAAAATCAAGAAATTATAAAGGTATAAATTCTGAATTTTCTTTGGTTAAATTAGTTTTAATTGGCACATGAAAATCCTTTGATTTGGGTTTTGAAAATTTTTATTTTCGCTGCATTATATGTATGTGATACATGATCAAAATCCTTCTTGTAGCAATGGTGCAAGTATCATTAAACTTGTGCTACTCAGGTATATTTTTGATACTGATTCTATACTTTGACTCCATTCCTTATTTCCCTATAGAGGTCACTCATAGGGTGGTGATTGGATACAGCTTGAGGTATTCGAAGGTAATTGGGTAGCCAATAGAAGATTCATCCCTCTTGATAGAGGAAGTACATATCCACGACCTCTTGTTGGGATCATTACTTGGGAATCTCTAGCTAGAGATGAAATGTAATGAAGATAGTCTTCAATGACATGTCTAATTGAGTAATAAGTCTCAATGACAAGATCAAACATCACTTTGGCTAGGTGTGATAGTTAGTCTAGCGGGAGCTGACATATAATTTATGCTCTAAATCAAGTGGGGTGTAGGATGGTGAAAGGACGAATTGCACAAATATTATCTATGGAAAAGTTCGTAGTCAAATCACTAACTTTCTGGTCAATTAGGGGCCATGATGTGTAGCTACATACTGCTCATGATTTGCTCGATATTTATGATAGAATTATTTGGCATTAGACTGTGATGGGATTGCAGAAAAATTCTAGCAAAAAAATCGCTCGGGGGGTCACGTGCCTGTTGTCACGGGACCATTACCCTCTCCCCCAAAAGCTAGCTTACAGGGGTGTGCAGCGCACCCACTTATATGCCCAGGACCAACCCCTAGGGCCAGCCGATGTGGGATCCGTGACACTGCGCATTGGCAGCCTATTCAACGCTGGCACGCACTGGCTGATTGGCCTATTTTGGCCAATTTGACAAAAAATGCCAAATTGGCCCCTAAATCCTATTTTGACATTTTTGCTCTATTTGGGCAATCCTAAGATGTTTAGGAAACAACTATAAAAAGAGTTTTTCACTAGAAAATTTACCCTAGCCTTCATAAAAATTAAGTGTTAATTTTCTAGGTATTTTTTCTCAAAGAATATTATTTTTGCTACCACAAAAAATTAATTATTTAAGGCCATCCCCTATGAGGTTTCCTCCTTCCGGCTTCGTATGGATTACCATGGGCTTAGTATGTTGTGGTTTGTGACAACTCGATAAGAATAGGAGGTGGAAAAATTTAAGAACACCGAAGGTAAAGTCTTCAAACTTTTAATTTTGGCTAATTAATTTTGATGACACAAATTGAGTCCCTGGTTTGAGTTTTGATTTTTTTTTTTTTAAATTTTCTGTTGCATTTACATGTATGAGATACATCCTTAAAATGCAACAGTACAAGCCAGCGTGCACGGTACAATGAGTTGGCGTGCTACTAGCCAGCATGTGAGTAGTATACTAGTAGGGCCAGCATGAGCGTGCATAGGGCTGTGAGACATCCCATCGCGTACAAGAGTGCAGCGCTTGCTAGCATGCGCATGCAAGCACCAACCTATATGCGCTATACGCTGATAGTGCTGTTAGGTGGCGTCATCAGGCGATTTGTATGTTCTAATAGACTTTGGATTCCTATTTTAATGCTACACCTTGTCCAACCTTAGTAATAATTAGAGGACATATAAACAACCCTTTTAAGGTCTAAAACAGTGGCTGCCACTTTAGATAAAAATAATAGTTACTTTCTCTTCTTATTTTCTCTCACGTTAATCTTCCATTACTAGCACTTTGGATTATTAACACCCCATTCACCTTTGAGGTTATTTCTTCCATTCATTCGCATATATCACTATTGGAGACAATTCGGCTTTCAGATTGTTGTAGTTTGCTACAACCTAAGAAAAGGGAAAGCACCCAAATTGAGAAGTCATGAAATCAAAACAAGATAATCATTCTTCATCCAAGTAGTTAGTAGTTTCGATTTTAATATACATTCTTCATCCAAGACAATCAAAGGTTCAAGGGTTTCTAAATATTTAATTTTTCTCTATTCTATGTATAAGATGTATGATAGAATCCCAATAGTAGTATTAGAGCCTCCCTATGTAAATTAATTTTGGATTAATTGAGGTAAACAATGAGATAGGTTGAAAAAGGAAAAAACTTAGATTCCCATCTTCCATCAGAAACAAATTTAATTCCGTTTAGCCTCAAATTTTAAATTTCAATTGTGACATTAATATGATGATATTAATTATTGTTGATTTTTGAATGGTTTAAATTGGATTTAAACATGAAATTTGAAATATGTATAGCCGCTGAAATTTTAGGGTTTTGTGAAACCTATTATAGTCAATTAAATTGTTTAAGGGGCTGTTTGGTTTTGGTTTGTTAACTGGATTAATCAAACATGTTCATAACATATTTAGGATGTGTTTTAACTTCTAGATAGCTCTTACATGATGTAAAAATCATTTTTAATCATGTCATAAACAATACTATAAATTAGGGTTTATATCCACATATATGATGGATTGTTTTGTATTGTTTGATTTGTTGTGACGTAAATTTGTAACACCCATGATTTAGAATCTGGAAGTTGCACGAATTTTTAGACACATGATGAAACGAAAATAATTTGAATTGGGTTTAAAACGAGATAATTAATAGAGTTAAAAGTTAAAAGCAAAAAGGAAATTAAAATAAATTAAAACGAAATTATTATTATTATCAAAAGTACCTCTAAAATCAACGTGCTCGTGTTGTTGAGAACATGCCTATGATGGTGTGGTTTGGCCTTGAATTTGCTATTGTGTAGATTACTTAGGCAAAGTGTAGAAAATGCACCATTTGGATAAGTATATATAGTCCTCTTGCAAAGAAAAACCTAAAGGGTTTTGAGCATATATCACATACATATAACGCAGCGGAAAATAAAAATTTTCAAAACCCGAATCAAAGGATTATACATGTGCCAATTAAAACTAACTTAACCAAAGAAAATTTAGAATTTATACCTTTATAATTTCTTAATTTTTCTTCAACTTCACAACAATCCAATCTTGGATTGTCTCTAACAATATCCACGCGAAAATGAGAGGATGAAACCACTAGTGAGATGGCTTGACCAGACCTCAAAGTGCTAGCAATGATGTATGTTCATATGAGAAGAAAATTAAACTCTTTAATTTTCTTGTTGTCTTTAATTTTCTTCTCATATGAACATACGTCATTGCTAGCACTTTGAGGTATGTTCAGTTTGTGAGTCATGTCTACAAGGAAAAATGACTAGAACTTTATTTGCTGGTCAAATGGTACGTGGTGAGAACCTTCTTGAATTAATTCATACTAATGTTTGTGGACCATTTAAGGAAATGACTCAAGGAGGTTATCGTTTCTTCATTACCTTTATAGATGATAAGTCTAAATATGAGTATTTGTATTTATTGAAATACAAATATAAAGTCTTTGAAAAGTTCAAAAAGTATAAGGCCAAAGTAGAAAATAAATTAGGAAAGAATATTAAAGCGCTTTGATCAGATCGAGGTGGTGAATATTCAAGTACTGAATTTAATGATTACCTCAAAGAAAATGGAATTGTCATACAGTTCACTTCACCTGGCACACCTCAACTAAATGGTGTGAGTGAAAAGAGAAATCATACACTGTTAGACATGGTATGAAGTATGATGAGTTATACTGACTTAGCTATCTCC
This sequence comes from Balakata baccata, assembly GCA_949630135.1. Lineage (NCBI taxonomy): Eukaryota > Viridiplantae > Streptophyta > Magnoliopsida > Malpighiales > Euphorbiaceae > Balakata > Balakata baccata. The sequence goes on along the minus strand of CATIWF010037135.1, from coordinate 14,422 downwards.
TTTTAGGGATATGCTTTGGAAATAACGTTATACATTCTTAACAAAGTTCGTTCTAAATATATGGATACTACTCCATATGACATATGGACTAGTAAAACTCCTATATTATCTCATTTCAAGATATAGGATTGTCTCACCTATATTAAAAGCCAAAACACAGATAAGTTAGAGGCACGGTCCATTAAAGGCCGATTTGTTGGATATGTTGCTGCTGGAAATAATTTGGGATATTATTTCTATCTACTTGATGAACAAATTGTTGTTGTGAGTAGAAATGTCATTTTTATTGAGAAGGAGTTTCTTAAAGAAGGAGGCAAAGGCAGACATATAGTTTTGGATGAAGATTCATTTGAAAAACAAATCCAAGTAGCTGAACCAATGGAGATTGATAAGCTAATTGAGCCTAACATGATGAAGGATATCACTTCAGCTCGTAGGACATCTAAAAGAACTTCACGCCCTCCTAGATGGTATGCATTTACTGTTGAACTTGACCGATAGTTTATATTTAGTAGTAATGATCAATAAAAAAATCCTATCACTTATGAAGAGGCAATTGCTAACATTGATGCTCTTAAGTAGCAATAAGTAATGCAAGCTGAGATATATTCCATGTACTAGAATAATGTTTGGGAACTTGTAGATCCACCTGAAAGAATAGTTCCAATAGGTTGTAAATAGGTTTATAAGCGCAAACTCAATTCTGAAGGGAATATCGATACTTATAAAGTTAGGCTTGTAATGAAGGGGTACCACTAATGGGAAGGGATTGACTATAAAGAGACATTCTTTCCCGTAGCCATGCTTAAAAGTATTCGAATACTCTTACCATTGTAGCACATTATGATTATGAAATATGGTAGATGGATGTCAAAACTGTCTTTCTCAATGGATTTCTTGAAGAAGAAATTTATATGGAACAACCTAAAGGATTTGATTCTGAAGATAGTTTCAAAGAATGCAAGCTTAAGAAATCCATTTATGGTCTTAAGCAAGCTTCAAGGAGCTGGAATAAGCATTTTGATGAGGCCATAAAGAGTTATGAGTTTATTCATAATCCTAATGAGGCTTGTGTGTACAATAAAGTTAGTGGGAGCAAGATTGCTATCTTACTCTTGTATGTTGATGATATTCTAATCATGGGTAATGATGCTGGTTTTTTAATTGACATAAAGGTCTAGTTATTATCCACCTTCTCCATTAAAGATTTGGGAGAAGCAACCTACATTCTTAGTATTAAGCTGTATAGAGATAGAGCTAAAAGAATTTTAGGATTGTCCTAAGCCTTATATTTAGAAAAGATCCTAAAAAGATTTAGGATGGAAAATTCCAATAGATGATTAATACCTGTAAGGCATGGAGTGCATCTTTCTAAGTAGATGAGTCTTAAAACTCTTAAAGAGAGAGCACGAATGGCTGACATACAGTATGCTTCAGCCATAGGCAGTCTAATATGTGCTATGTTGTGTATTAGACCAGACATATCCTTTGTTGTTAGCTTGACTAGCATGTATCAAACTAATCTAGGTGAAGCACATTGGACAGTAGTTAAGGTAATCTTTAAGTACTTGAGAATGATTAAAAATTTGTTCTTGGTTTATGAAGGAGACAATCTGAGTATGGTTGGATACACATATTTTGATTTTCAATCAGATAAGGATGAATTGAAGTCCACGTTAGGGCATGTATTTACCCTGAATGGTGTAGCAGTAGTATGGAAAAGTTTCAAACAAACGACTATTGCTGATTCTACAATAAAGGCTAAATACATTGCAGCCTCAAGTGCTGCCAAAGAAGATGTGTGGTTGAAGAACTTTCTAATGGGTTTAGATGTAGTTCCATTTATTCATAGTCTCGTTCCATTATATTGTCACAACAATGGGGTAATTGCACAGTCTAAGGAACCAAGGTCTTATAAGAATTTCAAATATGTGTTTCGTCGTTATCATTTAATTAAAGAAATAGCTAGGCGATGTGATATCTTGGTGTAGAAAGTTCCATCATCTGATAATGGTGCTGATCCATTCACGAAGCCTATGACACAAACATAGATAGACCACCATCTTTAGAAGATAGATCTTAGATATTGTAGTGAATGACACTAGTGCAAGTGGGAGTTTGCTATCAGTGATGTGTATGTCCTAGTGCATTCACCTCTTTTCATAAATACTATAATGGACATGTGTATATTTCACATTCATAATAAATAAAATATTCACGTTGATTAAATTATGAATATAATAGTTATATTATACTATGTACTAGTATAGAAAGTATTATTGAAGAATATTTTTTGTGGATGTTAAAAAAACAACAGTAACAAAAAGAGCATATATACCTGGCTTGAAAACGATAGGCATAAATAATTAAGTAGATGTGCCTGTCATTCAAAACGACAGGCGCAAATTATCATAAAGCGCAAATAAGCTTTTTAAATGCCTGTTGTTTTCACGACAAGCGCAAAGGGTCTGTCTTTAAAACCACCACTAGCAAACTCTCGTTTCATCTTCTCCAAATATTTCAAACCCTCTCAACTGATGCAACAAATCGACGCTTCATGAGCAAGTGAAAGAGTTCTTTTTTCTCTTGTTTGAGTCATCCAGCCGGCTAGATTTTGGGGTTTCTTCCCCCCTCCCTCTTCTTCTTCTTTTCTAGACGCATGGATTGAGTTATTTTTGGTTGTTTAAATTTTGTTTTTTTTTAAGTCTCAATGGTTGAAATGAGCAATGCATGGCTCCATGGTTTAAATGTTTGTTTGTTTGTTAGGTTTTGCTCTATTACTATCTCCATTGTTTAAATGTGTATTTGGTTGTTTAATTTTTTTTTTATAGTGCAACTCAAACGCAAATGTTGTTGAAAAGTACCAATTAATTATATAATTTATAGGCATATGTATAAGGTTTTTCATAAGTTAATTGATATATATAGATTTCGAAATATTTTTTTTGGTCTTTGACTGTGTTCCACTGTCATTTTGTTTTTTCTACCTGCATAATATTTCCATTATAAATATATAACATGACATTGTGAAATTCATGTATACATTTATAAATAAAATTAGTGTTTCAAAAAAAGAATTAATAATGTATTATTTTATAAGACAACTGACTATTTTATATAGTCTTATTGTATAAATATAATTTTAATTGTAAAACTATTGTTTTGATATAATAATAATAATAATAATAATAATAATAATAATAATAATAATAAATAGTTGGCTCATTTATGCTGATAAGGAAAGAGAAAAATTTGTAGCTATTCCTCCAATTCTTAATATAGTTCATTGTTTTCTAATCAAACACGCCCAAATTGCTCCATTGTCTCTTTAGCCGAATTTTAATTCGTAAAATAGTGAATTTATCAAGTTATCATGTTTAGTGAATTTAGTTTTTTTTAATTACATTAACTAACATTATGATGAATACAATTGCATATAAATTATTTCTTCATTTATATTTGATATATGAAAAAAATAAAAAATTTGGTAAGCAAATTTTTTTTGATAATATATGATATTTTAATTTTTTATTGAACTTGTTTTTTCTCAATCAAACTTAATTAAATTAAAGTTTAATTTTGTATTTTATAAACAGAATAATTAATTGATTCTTCATATTAATTGATTGTTATTTTGTACTTTATTTTGTAGTATTGTTAATTTAGTTGTCTACTCTGTCATATCACTGCAATTTTCGTACGCTAGCTAATCCAATTCCAAATCAGTTTTTGTCATATTTATTCATAATGTTTCTCCTTTTATTTAGTATAGGGTCTAAACAATTATTATATAGGAAGTGTTAATTAAATACATATAAAGTCATCGTTAGTTACTTTTACACTTGATTAAAATGCATAAAAATTATACAAAAATTTACTATTTATAATGACATGAGTTTCCAGTTTAAAGAAATATTTTATTTTTTGCCATTATGAAACTTGTATTGATTAAAAATTTTTTTATTGAGACTAGATACCCGTTCAAAATTTACTCATTGGAAGTAAGTTTTGAATTGTTTCTGTTTGAGACTGTTCTTAAACGTTGAATCTCACTTAGCATGTGGATGTATAAATAGTTTTTAATTCCAAAAAAAAATCTCGGTGCATTTTCCCATTGTTTTTTGGATGCATATGTTAATGGGTCGTTCTATTTACATTGTGTACTTGAAGAACTTAGGAGAAATGCTGCCAAATTTTTTTTTTGTGATTAAAAATTATTTATATGTTTACTAGTGAGATTTGACGTTTAAGGATGGGTTAGGTTGGAACGATGAGGAGCTAAAAACCAATGTTTAATTACCATGATTAGAAATAATGGGTTTGTATTAATTTTTTTTGTTTGTGTGGATAGATATGGAACGAAGTTGGATGTATGGTAGACATAATATAGTTGAATTTTTCAATGAAGTTGATGAATTCATTAGAAATGCAATGGAAAATCAAATGAGGGAGAGAGAAGTAATGATTGCATGTCCTTATGTTGTTGTATGAACATGAGAAAATTTCATAATGTTCAGATTGTCAAAATACATATAATAAGGCGTGCTTTTACCGAAGAGTACACACAATAGATATGACATGGTGAGAGTATAGTTCCTATTGGCTCAAAGACTGCAATCCCCAAGTTTTGATAATTGTAAAATCATGATATTAGAATTTGGTGTTTAATTATTTTAATTTCAGCATCATCAACGCAAATGGATTAAAGATAAAATGCCATTCCAAAGTGAGGAGCATGAGGACATCATTAATATTTATTAGATTTATTTTGTAAAGTCATTATAGTGTGTGACAAAAGTGAAGCTTGAGTTTTATAAGTTCAAAATGATTTTTGATACAATTAGAAACCTAGTATTCTAACAGTACTTAAATGTATTTAACAGTTTTGACTAAAAGATAAGAATAACATCTAGTTTTTTGGAAAGTTATTTATTATCTCTACTAGCTATTTTTCAAATCAAAAACTATATAAACATGTTGAAAATGATGTTTTGGCTATTGGAAAACAAGAAATCAATCTAAGAAATCCATTCTTCATTTCTTAAATAGCTTTTCCTTCCACTTGAGCTTTACTTGTGTCATTCTACCTGCTTTGGCTCTTAATTTCATTTGTAATCTTCAAATTTGAGCTCAACTGAAGTGTAATTGTATTGTAAGTTTTCAAGTTAAGCTTTAAAACTTGTTTTAGGTTGATTAGCACCTTAGTATTCAAGCTAATTAAGAGTTTGTCAAGTTTTACTTTGCAAAAACTTATGAAATTTTGTTCGTATTTATTTGAATTTGTAAGAGGCTTTACTCTTGCCCATGAAAAGACTTTTATAGTGAAGAAAAGGCGGTGTATCTTGAGGAGTAGATGTAGGATTGAGGAAGCCGAACTACTATAAATCAGTGTATCAAATATTTTCTTTCTTACTTTGTTTTATGTTATTGTTTCAAAGTCTCCAAATCTATTTTTTAAATGGAGAAGAGTTTGAAATACCATTGGATTTGAATTTATAACCATATTAGAATCTTTTGTTTATTGCAAAAAGAAGTAACATATCAGATTAAGTGTTAAAAAAAGGATTGAGTAATATAACTTAATTGAAATTCGTTTTTCTTTAACCAATGCTCTATCTTCTATTTTAGTGAGTTTACTTTGTTTCATTAGAATATTACTAGATTACCTAAAAAATGTGTCAACTTTAAAAGCCTATAAAGTTCTTAAAAGCTCAATTCACCCCCCTCTTGAGCTCTCTTAGGACATACATTTGGTCTCAGAGCCAAACTCCTTCATATAAGTTCTCATAACCTTGGAGAGATCCACAATTATGGCATCTACCTCAAACACTTTAATTCCATCACCTACTTTGTTTCGTTATAATACTAATAGATTACCTAAAAAGTGTGTCAACTTTAAAAGCCTATAAAATTCTTAAAAGCTCAATTCACCCCCCCTCTTGAGCTCTTTTGGGACCTACTTTTGGTCTCAGAGCCAAACTCCATCACATAAGTTCTTACAACCTTGGAGAGATCCACAATTATGGCATCTACCTCAAACACTTTAACTCCATCACTTGTTACTACTCCTTTTCAAGAAGGACATTCCATCATACAGCCTCCTCTATTCTTTAGAAGCAATTATTCTGATTGGAAAGCAAGGATGTATCATTTCTTGCAATATAATGATTTAGATTATGGGAAATCAGTCTTGGAAGGATATACTCATCCCACAAAAGATTATGGAGCAAAGAAAAAGATCAAATAAATGACAAAAGAAGAAAAGCAAACTCTAAAGCAATGAGTTTTCTATTTTATGCACTGGATACAAATGAATTCAACAGGGTTTCCGGATGTGATACAACTAAGCAAATATGGGATAAGCTGGAAACAACTTATGAAGGAACTGATGAAGTTAAAGATTCGAGGCTTCATATCGTGATGAATAATTATGAAACATTTAGAATGAAGCAAGATGAAACCATATCTGAAACTATTGATAGATTTGTGAACATCACAAATGCTCTTAAAGCTCTTGGTGAACCCATCAGTGAAGTTCATCAAATCAAGAAGTTCTTGAGATCACTAACATCAAGATAGGTGTCCAAAGTTGTAATTTTGCTGGACAAGAATGTTCGGAATCTATCATATGATAAAGTAATTGGCCTTTTTGTTATCACGTAAAATGTTAATCAAAAGTCAAATTGTTGATACAGATACAAAGAAAAAAGGGAAAGAAAAAGGGATTGCATTTAAAGCTTCTTCAAATGACAGTAGAAGCTCACTGTCAAGTGATGAAGAGCTAGTTATGATGGTGAGAAGGTTTAGAAGGGTGAGAAAAGGAAGAAAGAAGTCATACAAAAATTATAAGCAAAAGAGTAAACCCAAAAAATCAAAAACCTATTAGAAAACTCAGAGTAGTAATGATATCATATGCTATGAATGCAACCAACTTGGACTTATAAAATCTAAGTGTCCAAAACTAAAATTGAAAGGGAAGAAATAAAAGAAATGTGTTATGGTTGCAGCTTGGAGTAATAGTGAAAAATCAAGTTCAAGCTCATCTGATTCTGATGAAAATGAAACAGCTCATATGGCATTGATGGCGGAAGTAACTGATGTTGTTCAACCTGAAAAATTGGAGCTTAATAAGGATCAAATCTCTAAGCTTAATGAGGATCAAAGCTCTGACTCTTTTTGTGATGATGATTTGTTGAGATGTTTTGAAGAGTTACATTATAAATATGGTAGATTAAAGAAATGTATGCTATTTTGGATAATATATATGCTGATATTAAAGATACATATGATGATTATATGAAGGAAGTAAATAAATGCATAGATAATGAGCTTAAAGCTGTTAACCTCTATAATGATGTAGCAAGATGAAATGCATCACTACATGAAGAAGTTAATAAATTGAAGAAGGAGATTGAAAAGTTGAGATATGATAAGTGTGTGTTATATGAGGAGATTATGTATCATGAAATAAGAGCTGTTCGGTTTGGTAAGAAAAGAAGAGTTGCTATAAATGGTTGTGTGCAGTATGTGAAAGATGATGCTTATTTTGATAAAATAGTTTCACATATCTTTCCATATATTACATGCTATTATTGCAATAAAAAGGGACATACATCTGAATATTGCTTTTTGAGAAAGGATACAAGTGCTAAAAAGATTTGGGCTGTAAAAGGAAAATATCCTTTGCAAACAAGTCACAAGCATTTGAATGCTCCAGCCACCTCAACTAACAACCAAGGACCCATATTAAGATGGGTACCTACATCAAATTGATTTTCTTTTATGGATACGTTTGAAGAGCACCTCAAGCTTAAACAAGTGGTATTTAGACATTGGTTGCTCTAGACATATGACATGGGACAAAACTAAATTCTAGTAATGATGGTAATGTTACCTTTGGGGATAAAAGCAAAGGAAAGATAATTGGAAAAGGTAGAATTGGTGGAAATCCTGAAATTGAAGATATTTATTTGGTTGAAGGATTGAAGTACAACTTATTAAGCATAAGCCGCTTTGTGATAAAGGTAGAAGAGTTATCTTTGAAACTAAAACATGTAGAGTTGAAGAGGCGACCTCAAATCAAGTGATTATGATTGGAAAAAGAGAAGGAAATGTCTATATGGTTGATCTAAAAGAAGCAAGAAATCGTGAAACTATATGCTTATTATCAAAGGATGATGAAAGCATGTTGTGGCACAGAAAATTAGGACACGTTAGCATGCATTAACTCAAGAAATTGTCCAAAAAGGACCTTATAATTAGATTACCTAAATTAAGATATGAAAAAGAGTATATATGCAAGGCATGTCAACATGGTAAGCAAACAAGAAGTTCATTTAAGTCTAAAAAGGAATTATCTACGAAAAGAGCATTGAAGCTACTTCATTTTGATCTATTCAGTCCAATCACTCCATTAAGTCTTGGAGGAAAAGCATACACCTTTGTTATTGTAGATGATTATTCAAAGTTCACATAATTGCTATTTTTAACACATAAAAATGAAGCTTTTGAATGCTTTAAGAAGTTATGTAAAAAATTACATAATGAGAAGGGGTATTTAATCACTAGCTTGAGGAGTGATCATGGAGGTGAGTTTGAGAACAAGCAATTTGAGGAATTTTGCAGCAGGTATGGAATCACTCACAATTTTTTAGCACCTAGAACTCCACAACAAAATGGAGTGGTAGAGAGAAAGAATAGAACTTTGCAAGAAATGGCAAGAACTATGTTGCATGATCATAATTTGCCAAAATATTTCTGGGTAAAGTTTGTAAACATATCATGCTACACTCTAAATCATGCATTAATTAGATGTACACTCAACAAAACACCATATGAACTTTGGAAGGAAAGAAAGCCAAATATTAACCACTTTCATATCTTTGGATGACTATGCTACATCCTAATTAACAAAGGTAATTCAAGTAAATTCCACTCAAAAAGTGATGATGGAATATTTCTTGGATATTCAATGCATAGTAAAGCTTATAGTGTTTTTAATAAAAAAAGTTTATGTATTGAGGAATCAATTAATGTAAAATTTGATGAAACTGATGACAACAATAGAGAAAGGTATTTTTATGATGTTAATGTAGGAATAGAAGAGGAAAGTGAGGAGAAAAATGATGTTGAAGTTAGAATTGAAGAATGAGAATCACCCAAAGATGTGCAGGCATAATTATAATACCATTAGAATACTCAGACTGAAACAGAACAACAATCAAAACTCCAACAGATTCAGTAGCATAACAATCTACCAAAAGAATGGAGATACCACAAAAATCATCCTCAAGAAAACATAACTGACAGCCCCTCAAATGAGAGATTCACAAGAAGCAAATTGAAGGAGTATTTTGGTAATTATGCTTTTGTCTCTTAAGTTGAGCCGAAAAACTTTGAAGAAGCTCAAATTGATGATAATTGGATTCTTGCTATGCAAGATGAATTAAATCAGTTTGAAAGAAACACGGTTTGGAAGCTAGTTCCTAGACCTAAGAATCATTTAATAATTGGCACAAATTTGGTATTTAGGAAAAGCTAGGCTTATGGCTTAAGGCTACAATCAAGAAGAAGGAATTGATTTTGATGAAACATTTGCACTTGTAGCTAGGCTTGAAGCAATTAAAATTCTATATGCATTTGCATGTTTTAAAGATTTCATGCTTTACCAAATGGATGTTAAGAGTTCATTCTTAAATGGCTTGTTGAATGAGGAAGTATATGTTGCTCAACCATCTAGATTTGAGGATCATAATCTGCCCAATTATGTGCATAAACTCTCAAAAGCACTTTATGGTTTAAAACAAGTTCCAAGAGCTTGGTATGAAAGATTGAGCAAATTCTTGATTGATCATGGATTTAATAGAGGAAAAGTTGACACAACATTGTTCATTATACATATGATGCACAATCAAATGACCCGAAGCTACTATAATTTATCATGTGATTCTCTTTTATATGTCCGAGCTGACAATGCCATAATTTATGGTTTTAGGTCATGAACCTTTAAATTTAATATTGAAGATAGAATCAAGCATTCCAAAATCATAAACTCTATTGCATAATGTTTTAGTTTCATAAGGAATATATTTGACCGCAGAGAACAACAATTGTTCTTAATAGTCAAATGAAGAAGTTTTTGTTTAACTATTAAACAAAATTATATTCTTTATTCATAAACTAAAACAAAATTGCAATTGTTTAGACCTTTAAATAAGCTTACTAGAGTGTTGAAACTTAAGTCTCTATAGCTATTGCAGCAACTATTGCTATATATATATATATATATATATATATATATATATATATATATATTAGCCAGTAATATAACTTACATGACAATAGATTTTTTCATAGGTATGACTCTATCAGCCTTGCCTAGAGGATCCATGGAAAAGATCTCCTATCATTCATAATAGAAGATAATCAGCATCCAATGTAAGTTTAAGCAACACGTTCAGTTGGAATATCATTATAGTATTTATCATTGGTTCTATTTTCTAGTTAGATTGAAGTACTTTTTTTTAATTTAGTTAAAGGATACTTTATTTCTTTTTCTGAAGTGCTTGAAACAAATTGGCAATACTGAATGTTGATACTACATTATAAGATATATATATGAAATTTTGACTCAATATAGCATGGAGGATACATTACATAAGGTATGCAAATTAATTTATTTTACATATGATACCTAACTATTGCAATTATTATGATGTTTTTTTATTTGTCTTTAATTTTTTTTTGTAGGTTTTCAATATCGGATCATATACTCAAGAGAATATATATGAGATTCGACAAATATAATCTGATTCTTTTTTTGTAAGTGATTGTATATAAATTTTTAATATGTTAGATTATGGATATTAAATGTTGAGGATTTGTGAATTGTGTATTTATTTTACATATATGAATATTGTTGAGTATAAATTTATATAAATTGAGTATTTATGGGTTATTATGGATATTGTATAGTATTATCCAATTGTTAATGAAAATATGTAGATGGATGTTATTAATTTTGGACCATGTTGAATAGATAGGAATATAAGTAGATAGCTTCTATGTCGTGCTTATGTCTATTTGAGGTAGTTGGTCAATTACAGGTTTTATAGGATTCTATATATATAAATAAATGCAGAAAAAAATTAAAATTTTTTTTTTTGTGGTTGTTACAAAAGTCATACGAAAATAATTGGTATTTTGTGGCTATTGTTGCAAAAGCTAGGCGAAAATGTAATATCTTTTGTAGCTGCTGTAATTAACGATAGGCACAAATGATATATCTTTTCTAGCTGTTGTAATGAATGACAAACACAAATGATATATCTTTTGTGGCTGTTATAATTAACACCAAACGCAAATGATATATCTTTTGTGACTATTGTAATTAACGTTAGGCGCAAATGATATATCTTTTTTTGCTGTCATCAACTGCCACAAATGATATATTTTTTATGGCTATTGTAATTGACATTAGGCGCAAATGATATATCTTTTGTGGTTGTCATCAACAGCCACAAAAAGCCAACATATTATTTGCGATTCCTTCATTTGTAGCTTTCCTATGCCAGGTACAAAAGATGAAAAACAACAACCACAAAAGACCATTTTCTGTATTAGTGATGAAATACACAACTCATTGATTATCCACAAAGAATTTATTATCAGATTATTGATGATAATGAGATAAATATCTCTATAAAATATAATCTTATAAATATTTATAATCAGAAAAGAACAGTGAATTAGACATTGAACCTCTAGGTTATCACATAGTTTATTTTGAGGATGAATCTCATTCTCCATGATATAGTGATATTTGGATAAACTAATGGGTTCTTAAAGAGTAAAAAGAATTGAACAGTAATGTCTGATAATAATTGCACAGGTAGTGCTCGACGTCAGCAATTATTATCTTAGTCATAATAAATGAGTCTTTTATGACTCAAAGTCCTTTGATTTGAGGTGTCAATACTGTCCTTCTATGGGTGGTTGTGAATGTGCTCTTGTCTTGTACTAGTCTATTCACACTTGGTAATCCGACTCATAGTCACCACAATTAGTCATGTTGTGAGATATGAGAATACCAATAGTAGGACTCGTTACCTTATAGCACTAGGACAAGATCCTAATAGAGTTAATATTTTGGTTCTTATAGAAAAAATTCCTAAGTAGAAGAAATTTTACTTATTCGATATGAGATCGATATTATTAATTAGACTAATAATGATAAGTTTTGTTTTAATAAGAACACAAATTACTACTCATTAATATATTGACTAATAGGATTTGCATGGTGTGACTGTAATCAATATCGAGATCATAACGAAATGACTTAATATTATAATCTAGAGGTCAAATTAATATTCAAAATTTTATCGGTAATTAAAAGGAGAATTTTAGAAGGATACTTAATGTGTATAGGTATACGAGGAATTCAGAAATAGTGTCTGATATAATATTAAGGAGTTAATATTATATTTCCATTTTGATAAATTTATTGATCTTATAAGTCACATCCAAATTAAATTATTTGGCTAGTTAATATTTATGATGTCAAAATTAATTTAATTGATAATTAAATTAGAAATGATCAATTATATTATTTGATTAATTCTAATTGTTTCTCCTACATATAATTTGTTAATTAAAATTATCATAATTTTAATTAAAGTGTTAATTAAAATTATCATAATTTAATTAAGTTGTTAATTAAATTAACTATAATGATATATTAAAGTAATTATCATGGTTCATGGAAGAGAAGATTGATTCTTTTATTATTTGTGGTGGTTTAAATTATTGACATAAAATTGCATTAATGTGCATTTATTAGAAATGCATTATTAATTTTTGTCTTTGTGTCTATAATTCAACATTGCACTTAATATATCATTGCTTCTTATACTATCATTTCTTCAATATATGCCACCTTGCCTTGCCATTAATGCTTTTATTCTTGTTTATCTTTAGAAGAAAGAAAAAGACAAAAATAATTAAAGCTTTCTAGAAAAGGAAGAAGAAGGGTAAATACGTAATAAGAAAGAAGAAAACAAATAAGAGTAGAAAGAAGAAAGAAAAAGCAAATTGAGTTAGAAGTAAAAATAACAAATTGAGTTTTGTTTGTATTCTTGAAAAGAAAAAGTAGAGGAAGAAAATATAAAAAGAGAATTTTTGGTGATTATACATCTTGAATTAGCAAATGAGTCTTATCAAACATAATTAAAACTTTTTGTCTTTTTGTTTGATTTTTTATATTTGGTGAACTGAGTTCTAAAAAGTTTATTTTAACATTTTATTTTTCCATTTTGTTCTAAAAATTATGAAATGATTTTGATAAATGAATATTATCCATAAATGTTACAAAATATGGTTTGTAAGAGTTATGGATAAATACTCAAGATTAATATGCAAAGTGTGATTGCATGTTTCAGTTAAAATAAAAATTTTTGATCTCTACTTTTAATCAAAACCTATAGCTTCTCTTAATCCAAAATCACTTTCAACAGTGCCCCCATAGTGGGCCTAGGAATTAGAAAAAGTATTGAAGTTCGACATCGGCTAAGAATAAAAAATTAATAATACTTATAATGACTTGTACAATCCTCTACCCTTAAATTAATTTCTGGAAAAAGTTAGGTCTAAGTTCATTATCTATTGAATTTTACAATTTTCTTAATCATGATTTATCAACATCGGCTACATATAACAAAAAAAATGTGGTATACTTTCGGATATATTTTGGTATACTACTTTGAATAAATTTTGGATATACTTTAATTTACTTTGTGTAGATTTTAGGTGTTGGTATATTTAAAATTTTAAAAATTAATTTTGATATTTTTGAAAAATGTTTTTACCTTTTTAGAAAGGGAATTTTTTAAAAATGCTAAAAAGCTCATAAAATATTACATTACCTCTACCTAAAGTTTTTTCAAACCTACCATAAGCACCTAAAAAATATTATAAGAATATCTAAATTCAAAAAATCACCCCAAAGTATACCAAAAAGTGTAAATACAATATATCTTCGGTATATATTGAGTATACCTTGATTCAATATCCTTAAAAATATATTAGGTATGCCTGGGCTCGGTATATCTTGGGAATACCTTTGATATATCTTGAAAATTCTTCATGTATACCTTAAAAATTTCTTGGGAATACTTAAGTGTACCTTGAGAATACTTCAGTGTACGTTGAGAATACCTCAGATATATCTTAGGTCAGTTGCAGATTTTCACCAAAAAAAGAAGAACAAGAAGAAGAATAAATCACATAAGATTTTCTCGTGTTGTTTCATTCAAACATTTTATTGTACAATATTGTGGTTGTCTTGAACTTGTTAAAGATTTTTGTTACAATTTACAATTAGGAAACAAAAATCACAGCAAAAATGGTGAAAAAGATTAGATTCGGA
>CATIWF010037129.1:0-36719 GCA_949630135.1 Balakata baccata | reverse complement strand
CTTTTTGTTGTGACTAGGCTAAATAGACACTGTCCCGGGTTTCCATGTGAACATTTGCATTTGCTAGCTAGCTTGATCATTTGTAACATTTGCACATTTGTTAGGCCATAGGCCTTTTCTTTTGCTTTTGAACATTTGTTTAGGCCATGGGCCTCTTCTTTTGCTTTTCAATGTTATTTAGCTAGTCACAACGCCTTTTAGGTCCATATGCATATGCATTTGCAGCAATTATTATACATTTCAGTCAATTTTTGTCTTATACAAAGAAAATGTATACATGTAATCCAAACATGTACTTTACATCCAATATAGTCTCATTGGCCATATCATAGCAATCATGTAATTCAAATAAAACAAACCAAGTCACATTACACGTAGAACATAATAATCACATTACACGTAGTATGTACCAAAGAATTCATTTGATAATTAAACTCACCTTTCCTTTTACAACTAAGCCTCTAACTTACTGTCTTTCACTTCCTCAAGGCTCTCTAATATGATATGGACCTAATTGAATATATATACTTGGTCAATTGGTAGCTAAATAAACTTAGTGAAACTTAAACAAATTGAAATATGCATTTTAACGACCACTAACTAGGATTTGGTATAATGGCAGTATGACCTTCATGTGTTCATTAGCTTATAACTTTTTCTATACTAGTCCAATTTGAATAATTCTTATTTCTAATTAAAGCTAACATGTAGGGATATGACATATCTAAATTTCATAACAATGGGACCATTGTGGAATATTTTATGTAATTTATAAATATATTATGTTATCTACCCTATTTTTAACTTTAGGCAGTTTTGGGACACCAAATTTGCTTCTTCATATCTTACAACGTGTAAGTCATATTTTAATGAAACTTCGTGTACATATAGATATGTCCAATGGAACATTTTTCATGTTTACAACTTTCATCCATTCTGCTTCTAAAGTCCCCATATGGTAAGGTAATTTCGACTAGTCAGAAACAAGGCTGGCATTCGGACCAGTCTAGCTTGTAAAGGCTATAACTCACAATATACATAATATATTGAGGTAACATTTGTGCCAAAATTTAGCTAAGATGTACTTATAACTGTAATATTTTGACCATTTGCAGATTATGTCTATAAGGAATTCAAAATTGGTAAACAACAGACTGGATCTGCCCAGGACACTAAGTAGGCAGCTCAAATATGGAACAGGCATGACTCTCTTGCCTATAACTCAACATCCGCCCATAATCTAGTCCTGAAATTTGGTAACTAGATAATACATATATCTACAACTTTCATGTTTTGAATTTCATCAATTATCGACTCTATCATATAGAAACAGAATTAAAACAGTAGATGATTCAGCTAGGTTCCTCAATGGAACCAGTTCCAGTCCGATGCCAATATCTTTCCACAGATACAAAATGTTGTAAAACTATTTACATAGCCATGAATCTAAGACATGAACCTACAAGTTTCATGTTTTGTGCTTCTTCAGAATCAGTGTCTAACATGAAGAAAATGAGACCCCAAATTAGTAGTACAGAAGCAGAATCCGAGAACTTTGGTACATAATATTTAGCAACTTTCTTACCATAAACCGTGACCCATCAATACCCAAGTCATGATTAACAACAAAGAAGGAATAATTACTCACCTAAGGACTAATTTTTGGCTAGAATTTGAAAGAAAATTTGAAGAAAAATGAAGGGGAGAAGAAGGAGAACTATGGCTGGAATTTGGGAAAAGGCGGCAACCCTCTTTGACTTCACTACTTTGTCCCATTTTAATTTTTCTGATTTCTCTCTTTTTTTTTTAACTTTTCAGATATTTTTAAATAAATAATAATTAATTACTTTATTAAATTAATTATTATTATTATTATTATTATTATTATTATTTTATCTACATATTTACATGTACTTAGTACCAAAATACTATCTAGTCGAATTGTCTACTTTAATTAATTTCACTATGCCAAATTTCATTTATTTTAAATTTAATCATTTTATTTAATTAATTTTCAATACCTTGTGTCCTTATTTAAATTATAACTTTACGACTTGGTCCTATTGCGATAAACCGACCCATGTCAAGTCTATTTCGTAAATACGTTCACACCAAAATTCCTACGTATGCATGTGTTTCGTGTGAAAGACATTTATAAAATGAATATATCCAAATGAAATGCGTGTCATAATGTATGTGGGAAAGTTGAGGGTGTTACATTTAAAATGCCAGCAACCTCAGATTTATGTTTCACTAGGTATATATGTACTCCCCTACTATAATCATCTACCAAAGTGAGGAAGTAATGGGCTCCAGTCATGGAAACCTGTTTATGTGGTCCTCATACATCAGCATGCAACAATTGGAAAAGATAGCTGATTTGGTTTCAGAGAGTGGGAAAGTATTTCTTATCTGTTTGGCTAGGGGCATACATCACAATTGGTATAATCATGAAGTTTATTTTTATTAACATAATGAAAATGAGAAAGTACAATAGTATATTGGTGTTCCAGTTGACTGTACCAAGTAAAGACATCAGTCATTGTGACATGGTTTATAGAATCTGAATGAAACATTACTGTATTATTGAACTATGGTTTAAAAGAAGTAAAGGAATTATTATCTAATATGTACAGGTTATCTATCACTCTTCCAACAATAAGCACTTTATTACTCCTCTGGTCCTATAAAACACAAGAATGATCAGTAAAAGTAAATTGAATTTGATGGTTTTGAGTTAATCTTGTCGCAGACAAAAGATTATGACTGAAATTGGAAAGGTATAAGACATTTGTCAGTCTTAGGCTATCAGAAAGGTTTGTATGTCCAATAAGTTGAACATTTATAGTTATGCCATTTGGAAGATGCAGTTTAAAAAGGTTATTGGTGGGAAAAAGAGCATTGAACATGGTTTCATTTGCACAAATGTGGTTAGAAGCTCCACTATCAATAATCCACAAGAAAATTTTCCTTTTTAAAGGTAATTCTGTTATTGTACCTGCAAATTCATTCATCTGTGCAAAATGTAGGTAATTGTCAATATGTGGATGGTTGTTACCTCCTCTAGTGTATTTTAGATACTTTGATAATTCTTGTTTTATAAGTTCTACAATATCAAACGGAGCCTTCAAACCTTGTCCCTCCAGACCTTCGTATGTAGCTTCATCTTCTACCAAATTGGCTTGAAACCTCTTTTGCTCTTTCTATCTTTTTAGCTTAAGTTCATTATACCAATATGGCACTCCATTAAGTTTAAAACAAGTGTCCCTCATATGGCTTGACTTCTTGCAATAATCACAGTATTTATCCTCATTCTTAACTAAGGCTCTCTTCTTGAATGCTCCTCTTCCAGGACAAATACTATGATAAACAAACACATTCAAGAAGATGGACTTAGTTAAGAATGAGGACAAATAGTGTGATTATTGCAAAAAGTCAGGCCATATGAGGGACACTATTTTAAATTGAATAGAGTGCCATATTGGTATAATAAATTTAAGCTAACAAGATAGAAAGAGCAAAAGAGGTTTCAAGCCAATTTGGTAAAAGATAAAGTTGCAGACAAAGGTCTAGAGGGACAAGGTTTGAAGGCTCCACTTGATATTGCATAACTTATTAAGCAAGAAGTGTCAAAGTCTCTAAAAGGCACAAAATGAGGTAACGGCCATCTGCAAATTGATAATTACCTGCACTTTGCACAAATGAATGAATTTGCCAGTACAATAACAGAATTACCTTCAAAAAGGAAAATTTTCTTTTGGATTATTGATAGTGGAGCTTTTAACCACATAATTCAATAATCACAGTATTTCCTAAACTCGTTGCAAACATAATATTTCCTTCTGCACTATCATTATTACTCATACTAATCAGTCTTTGCCTCTCTACTCTAAGCACCATTAAATGTGCCTTACTAATAGATGGCAAAGGATCCAGTATTAAAATTTGGTTTCTTGTACTATTAAAACCCTATTAAAAACTGCATCGGTTTATTCTGTGAAATTATTTCCTCTAGTCTTCTATCTGTCCCACAATCATATTTTGTACACAAGCAATATGGCAATGGATTCAAGCATTGTAATTCATCCCACAATTTTCTCAGCTTTGTATATTAAGAGGTCATAGACAAATTACCTTGAGTAATAGTTGATATCTCCCTTTGCAACTAGTATAGTTGAGGCCTATTGCATTCACCAAAACTCTCTTACAATTCTCTCCAACGTTCCATTGCAGAAGCAGTATATATGAAAGATTCAACTATATCCTTCTCCATTGCATTCAAGATCCAGGATATCACCATGGAATCAACTCTGCTCCAATGATCATATTCCTCTGAATCTTTATCTAATAGCTTGCCTGCCTCTTCAATAAAAATCATTTTGTTCTTTACCTTCAAATCAATCATCATCGATCTGCTCCAAGTAAGGTAGTTGTTACCATTGAGAAGGCTTATAACTAGCTACATTCCTAGATTATCCAAAGGAAGTAGACGAAAAGAATCTACATCTTTCTCATTTCTTATTCCATCACTATTGTAGTTACTCGATCTCTAACCATCATCGTGATTGCGATTGTTCAATCTTTGATCTTCACTCATTCTCAAATTGAATGAAAAAGAAAACATATTATCAAATTCAACTCACAGTAAAGTGAATTTGACAATCCATAAAGAGATTACAAAACAAATTAAGAAAATCACTCAGTAGCTACCAAAAGCTTTGATACCAAGTTCAGAGTATGAAGAAATCGTAAATTGGGCGAAAAAGATATATCGCTTCATTAATGAAAAGCTACTTATATACAGAACTAAAGCTAACTAAGCAAGGGACATAAACAATTATCTCAATAGTATTCTACTCTACAAACATAAAATGCAGTGCATCTAACTACTACACATCAATAAATTAGATAAGTGTAAAATAAAGAACCAATGATACTCAGTCCATCTTGTGATACTTTGCCTATATAATAGGAATAATCCTACCGTATAAGCGTAATATTACATGACGAACTAAATTAACCTGTTTGAATTAAAAACCTTTTTAATTATTAATTTATTCACTTGTCTTTTTTTAAATTGCTATCCACTTTATTTTTTTTTATTCTTCTTTTCCTTTTTTCTCTTTTTCTTTTTTTTTTTAACTTATTTATTTATTATTATTATTTCCACATTTTTACATATATCTAGTCTAACTAGTCTTTACTAAAATGTAATTTAATCATGTGGTCTAATCTAATCAAATTAATTATATTAATCAATTCAATATATTTTAATTTCTAATTTAATAAATTATTCAATTTTATTCCTAATATTTTTCTTATGGTTTCTATATATATCACTGACATGCTTATTCTAATTAGGTCTTAATTAGCTGGTATTATACTTCTCTCCCCCTTAAGATGTTTCGTCCTCGAAACATTTTGATATATCGTCGTTGAATGATTGGGAGTATTGAGCTTTTATCATCTCCTTACTTTCCAATGTAGCTTTTAAAGGACAATCTCTAAATACTTTATTCACTCTTACACTGTGCCCTAAGGGGCTTCTAACTTAAATTTCATAATATAGGTTCTCTTTGACCATGTTATGCTGACTAGATGTGTTAGTGCAAATATAGAAATGTGTGGAACTCAAATCTATAAGAGCACAAATGTCAGTCATATAAAGTAAATATACCAACAATAACATGCTGCTGTCTGGTCTTCCTTAGCCTTCATGGCATATGCCCCAGGCTGGAGACCTACTGGATCTAGGTCTATTCATTGTCTCTAAAATAGCCTACCCAGGTCAGCTCTATCCATCTCTAGGCTGAGATCTTACCTGAGTTGAGACTGATATAGTTGGACAATCATTTCTATTATGTTCTTTCAACCCACATTTAAGTCAAGCACTTGTAACCTACCAACACTCTCCTTTGAGGTGCCTTTGGCAATTAACACATTTTGGCACAAATTCCTTAGTAGCCTTAGTTTGTGAACTAGCTACAACAAAAGAGGCTTTGGAGGGCTGCCCTCTCATAGAAGATCCTATCTATAACTGGCTATAATTCTTCCACTATCCTCTACCCCATCATTGGCTTGAGAAGAAATGACCCTTCCTCTTAGTAGAATGGGTCTTTGGAAAAGTTGGCTTCTTAAATAATTCTTGGGTTATTCTTTTCTTCCTCTCAATTTCCTTTATCTGATACTCAACTAATGTTCGTTCTGCACATTTCATCTCTTGAATTATCCAGTCATCTGTATAATAAAAGGATTATAATCATAATCAGACAACTCTACTATCAAGGATTAGGAGCAACACCATGCTCCTGGACACTTACTGCACTAGGTTAAGACAAAACCCTAGTGTTAAGAGCACTATTACTCTCAGTCACATCAAGTTCATCTGAAGACACCACATTATAAGCTTACAAGTTGATTGAGAAGTAGCTCATATCAGAGTTATATAAGACACATGCATATATGTATGCAAGCCCTTTTTCCCATTTAGGCCTAAAAAACACCTAAACCAATTATCTGATACCAACAAATGTGACACCATGCCTATATAATAGGAATAATCCTACCATATAAGCAAAATACCACATGACGAACTAAATTTACCTATCTTAATGAAAATCCTTTTTAATTATTAATTTTATTCACTTATTTTTTAAAAAAAAAATTGCTATCCACTTTCTTTTTTTATTATTCTTTTCTTCTCTTATTATTATTATTATTATTATTATTATTATTATTATTATTATTATTATTATTATTACTACATATATCTAGTCTCACAAGTCTTTACTAAAATGCAATTTAATCATATGGTTTAATCTAATAAAATTAATTATATTAATCAATTCAATTTATTTTTGTTAACTTTAGGGTGATTGCTCTCTATTTTGATATTGACAATCAAATTAACTGTCACTAACATCTTCATTAAGTATTGTTTTGATAGTGTTCAAACTTTCAGCACATTTTGTTATAAATTCCTCATTGAACAAGTCAAGCATTTCCTAGAGACGCGTAACTCCCGACTGGGATAAGTATCTCCCAACTGGAACTTAAGAATAGATCGGGAAATGTATGTCTAGACCCAAAAATACTGCCTTCTGATCTTCCAAAGTTCTAGAAGCCAAAGTAGACCGGAACATGTTATAGTCCAATCAGAAAATTCAAAAGAACATGACCGTTGAAGAGAAAATACCACCAAAGTGTGTCACGTTATCATAAAATCAAAACGACTAAAGTCAAACTGACTGAGGTCTCGACTGGGAAGCACTCAAGGCCAACAGACCCAAGTCCTTGGCTATGGCATCTTCGAGTAAGTCCCGACCGGGAGAATCGTATAAGAACTGGCTGTTGGAGGATTCAGCCAACCAAAAGATGTCATGTGTCAAAATAGGTCATTTCCCGACTGGAAAAGCTATATTCCCGACCGGGAACTCCTCTCTACAGACAGCATTTAATGCACTTATAAGAGAACATTATAAAGAGTTATGACACTAATTTGTAATGGCTAATTGGTGGGTAATCAATATAAATACCCTACCAAAAGGCCTTTTAATACGTCCAACAACTTTCTAAGTGTCAAAACTCTTGCAATTTATTTTCTCAATCTTTCTTCTTTAATTGTTTGTATATGAGTCCAAGTGTTAGCCTTTTAACACTTGAATTATCTTGTAATTGGGTAGTAAGAGCCAAATTACAAGGAATTGGTTGTTGTGTGAGCTATAAAAATACAAGAAAAATTAGAATTGAGTGTTGGCCTTGGTAAAATACCTAATTAGGAGTAAGCTAGCAAAATCTATTTGTAATATAAATGGTTAGATTAGTGGATACCCAATTGAGATTGGGGAGATGAGTAGGGTTAGTTAACACCTGAACATCTATAAAATTCATGTCTCTATCTCTTCTATCATTTTAGCTTTCTTGCGTATGTGCAAAAATTATATTTTCCCACTAATTCATCTCCCCTCCACCCCCCCCCCTTCGGCGATTGTTTGGGCAATAATTTTAATTTCTAGTTTAATCAATTATTCAATTTTATTCTTAATATATTTCATATGATTTCTATATATATCACTCGCACATTTATTCTAATTAAGTCTTAATTAGCAGGCATTACTCATCTTCATCATCTCGAGCTCAAATCTCTGTAATTGTTTGTTGTAGTAGAGTCATCAATGGTGGCTACAACTTTTTTATCGAAGCATTCATACTTCATCAATTGTGTTAAGTTATTGATTATTTAATGTTAAGATGTAATAAAGCTAATATGTTGACTTTATCAATATTATTGCTAATTTATAATTTTATTTTCGAGTCTATGTATATTATTTTATTTTTATACTTTTTTAATTCGACCCTCCTAAAAACTTCCTAACTCCGTCACTGCCTGTAAATATAAATTTTTCATTTTTAACTTTACACATGTCTTGAATTTAGAATAGGTAAAATTACTTTTTGAGTGACATAGTCTTTTATATATATATATATATATATATTTGTCTATTAAATAATATTTTTAATCTTTGTTGTGATACTATCTTGAACAACACCAATAAAACGGAATGAGTATAATATAAATAACTCTTTCAATTATTCATTCAGTTGGAAAGTTCTTAAATGTTTATATTTACTTTATACTATATAGTTTGTATAGTGTATGTAGCGCTACTTAATTTTTTCTCTTTATAAATTTTTAATATGTATTTATTTATTTATTTATTTGGTATGTATTTGTTTAATAAGTCATCTAATAGGAGCTTAAATCTCTTAGTCAAATATCAACGCAGTGTTTACACACTTTATAAGAAAGTTAAAGGCACAATTTTTCTTTGGCATTTTGACATAAAATTTTCTCTTTTTCTTTTTGGTTCAACTTCTTGTAAACTTTCTTAGATAGCTAGCTAGCTAGAGGGGGATTTGGGTTTTGAGTCTTTAGTCACACACACAATAACATTAATATCATTTTGGTAATATAATTAATTTTTTTTATAGAAGGTAATATAATTAATTAGAACATTTATTTAAAGTCAAATTGTATATATTTTATACTTCAAAAATATTTTATTACTACCTTTTAAGAGTATGTCCGATGTGAATCCAGATTGATTGAATTTGTCATCAAATGATTGAGAATTTTAATCCTTTCAATTTCTAATTCAAACAAGAAAAAAGAAAAAGAGGGAAATGATTTTTTTTTTTTTACATAAAGAGGGAAAGGAATTTGACAAATAATTCTTCATTATATCTATTATCTTTTGATTTAATTTTGTTAATGGAAACCAAAGAAAATAAAATTTAATTGGACATAAGAAAGAAAAAACTATATGGAGATGTAAAAAGTTGACAGGATCACTTTATCATATGATTTTTTTTTTAATCTTTTTTTAAGTGTTTATTTGAATCAGTTGTCTCTTACTATATATTGAACCAATTGCATACGCGATTATTAAATTTGCTTTGCTTTGAATTTATTATATATATATATATATATATTCAGTACTAAAAAATAAATTTTGGTGTTAGATTTGTTTTAGGGAGATGTTTCAATTTGACATCTAGGTTTGAGTTTGAGAACAGAAAGTCCACTTCTTGTGAAGCATCTGTAGAGGACCTTGAAGCTTCCACCCCCTATTGGTATCAGAGCCTAAAGTAAGCTATTTCATACCACAGTTAATGTAGAAGAGAAGTATGCAACATCAATATGTCAGATTCAAAGTTAACTCGTTCAGACTCATCTATGTCTATTGCCTCTCTTTCTTTACACCCTTCTTCTTCATCTAAACTATCTCATCTGTATGAGCTGTCCTTCATCCCAGATGATCAAAAAGTTCAAGAATCCAATCTTCCCCTTCTTAATCCTTACCATACTTTTCAAAAACACAAGTATTTTGATATTTATGACTGTGATGATTGTTATGCAGATAGAGTTGCTGATGAAGACAGAGAATTCAGTTCTAAGTCTTCAAGGAGAAAGAAAAAACATCAGCGATGTTCCTCTGAGAACACCTTTCATGACAGGTATAATAAAGGAGATCCTTCTATTGGTCTCTTGGGAGAACCCTCTGGAAAATATGATTATGTTGTTTCATACTCCGCACCTTCTCACTTTACCAACCCTTTACCTACTCCGACACCCCCTCCTTCATGGGGTGATGATTTCCTAGAAGAAAAACAGTCTCCACCTCCTCCTAGACCATTACCATGCTACCAGATCCCTCCTAAACCAAAAATTCCCTTACCATGTTACCAGTCTGTCATAAAACCAAAAGAACCTTTACCTCCACCTATCCCAATGATAGCCATGTACCAACCGCCCTCTCTTTCATCCTATGAAGCAGATTTTCCACCTCTTCATGACCACACTGACCCTGTAACCCATGTCAAAACAACACCATGTGTTCGTTCCACTACGGTTACTCCTGAAGGCACTCCAAAGCCTATCACTCCTGCTGAATCAGTTCTCAACTGGCAAACTCAGAATGCTACTGTCCAAAATACAGTACTCCATCGCATTGAAAAGAAAGTTGATCATGTTTCAAGTCGTATCTCTACTATACAAAATCAACAGAGTTCACAGTTTGATGCTTTGTACAAACTTTTGGCACAACTTGAACAGAAACACACCGCTTTGAATGCAGATGATCTCAACACGTATGTATGATGCAACTTTTGATGCCAAAGCAGTTAAGCTTCAACAGTTGTTCACTCAGACAAGATCTCAAAAGAGACTATCTCAGTAGTCCCTCTTCCTATGCAAATCCATTGGGCTTGTTCATAAACATGCAGCCTCCGATTTCCCATCAGCCTGTTTACACACCTGCTTTGAGAAATCAACCCTCTCAGGCAGAAATGGAAAGACTCGGCCTTGCTTCAGAACTTTTTCATCGACAGTTCATGAAACAAATGAATCTCGGTTCAAATACTGTTCCAAAGCCCAAACCAAGTACTTCAAAAGCTACTGTTCCTCCAACAGTAAGCCCATCGGCCTAGACTACTCCTAGTCCGGCCCCTGCACCACCTAAAACCACAGGACCTCCTCCATCTTTCATGGTCCAACAACCTTCACAAGACCAATCTGTTTCACAGAAAAACCCAATCACTTCTTTTCTTGAAACCCAAGCCTTAAATACCATGCCTACAGTTACCGAACCACATCAAGATATCCCTTATGTTTCCTGTTCTGATAATTCTGATTCAGACCCTGAATTACCAGATGATGTTTTTGATCCCAAACACTTTCATTCTACTCAGTTTATGGTTGGCCCTACTCCAGCACAAAGTGGTACTACTAGTGGACAACAATATACCACTGAAGAACCTCCGGATGATGAAGAAATGAGAACTCATACTCCTGGTACAGGAACGGATACAGGCACTCAACAAGCCAATGTTCCACCCATGCCATCCAATGGCCCATGGTTCACTTTTGATGATATACCTCCTCACAAATGGAGAGACAGAATTCAAGAATTCTTCGCTTGGCTTGAACTTCAACAACGCAGACCTAATGCTAGATTTCCAGCTATTGTTCTAGAGTTTACCTCTCGATTTACTGGAACTCTTCGCGATTGGTTTGTCCGACTTCCTCAAGCAAAAATGGTATGCTTTTACCATTCCCAAACCATTGTAGAAATTCTTGTTATCCTCCACCAAGAATTTGTTAGCAGCACCGCAGAATTTGATGTTATGCAGCGCGATGAATTTTTCAAAATGAAATGTTGTTCTTTGTTACGCAAAGATCTTGATAAGCATTACCAAAGAATGACTCAGAAGTTTTACCTTCTGAATGGAGCCAATGATGCAAATCTTAAGCAAGCTTTCTTAACATCATTTCCTGACGATGTTACCAATCATGTTCTCTTTCAACTCCGAGAACGCAGTATTGTTTTAAATTCTTTGAGCATTGGAGAAATCTATCAAAGAGTCATCCTCTCCGTTGATAAGCTTTGTTCCTAGCAGAAAGTAGTCAAAGAACTTTTGACTCATGAAAATGAAGCTCTTTGGAAAACTGCATGTAGACGACCAGACTTGCAGATCAAATGCAAAGATTCCAAATGTTCTTGCAAAGCTAGAAAGTCCACGAAATATCACAAGTGGTCTTCTAAGGATCTCTCCTATCCTAAGAAGCACAGAAGAAAAAAGTTAAAGTTCTTTAAACGAAGAAAGCACATAAAGCATAAAGGTGATCGATGTTATATCTGTGACAAAAGAGGACATTATGCAAAACAATGTCCCAACAAGCCAAAGAAAGCAGTAAAAATCATCCAATAGATTAATAAGGTTTCCCCTATTGATCTTGAAGATGCAGAGATTGAATCTCTCTTTTCCCTCGATGATGAAGCTGATGAAAGAACACTTTTTGCAGTAGAGTTTTCAGATTCTGACTCCCAGTCTGATTCTGATGAAGTTGATCTCATGTTTCATGATCCATCCCTACCATTCATCCACACCATTATTCCATTTCCACCATTACTTGAAGATTCTTCTACCACTTTAACCCTTACACCACCATTGTCTGTTTATTCCACCCAACCTACCCATCCAGTTCCAATGGTTCCAATCCATGTATATCCTCATAAGTATGCTGATCCAATCAAGATTATTGCTTTGATTGATACTGAAGCACATATTTCCATGATGAATCCAGCAGTCTTACCTGCCAGATATTGGGTTCCTCATACCCAATCTTTTCAAGCAGCTGATGGTAAAGTTTTTCACACCACCTTAAAAACCAGAAATGCAATCATGTTCCAGTTTTTCCCTGACTTAGTAACCTGGACTCATGTCCTTGGCTCTAATCTTCCAAACAATGATTTAGTCCTTGGATTTGATCTTTATTACAAACTCAGAAAACTGTCCATTCTTCCTACTGGTTTATCCTACAACCATCAGATTCTACCATTTACCACTACCCCTTCTTTGTTCACTCTTCAACCATCATTAACCTTACCTCCTGTCTTGGTACAAGAATTACATGATTCCTGTTGTGCGTCTTCGCACAGTGAATTCCTACAGAAGCACTCTTTCACATTGTGGACACGACCAGAGTTCTTTATCAGTCTTCCTTTCAAAGAAAAAATCGATGACAATCCTACAAGAGCAACCCATCCGAGTATGAATCTAGAAGAAATGCAACTTGCTGTTCAAGAATGTTCATAACTCCTTTCTGAAGGATTGATTCAACTCACAAAGTCTAATTGGGCATGCCAAGCCTTTTATGTCAATAAGCACACAGAACAGATTCATGGAAAGAAGCGCCTTGTTATTGACTACAAGCCATTGAACCTCTTCCTTCAAGATGACAAGTATCCTCTTCCAAGGATCGATTCAATGTTTCCGTTTATGGCTTCAGCTAAAGTCTTCTCAAAGTTTGACCTTAAAGTTGGTTTTTGGCAACTTGGTATTGTTCCAAAAGATAGATACAAGACATCATTCTGTATTCCTAACCATCACTATGAATGGACTGTCATGCCATTTGGTCTCAAAGTGGCACCCTCCTTGTTTCAGAAAGCTATGATCAGGATTTATGAGCCTCTACTCCATACGGCCCTCATTTACATTGATGATATACTTCTGTACAACCCAGATATAGCCTCTCATCAAGAGACTCTTCAGAAGTTTATGGAAATCACAAAAGCCCATGGTGTCATGCTCAGCCCAACAAAAATGCAATTGGCCCAGCCCATAATTGATTTTTTGGGTATGCAGTTTCAGAATGGCCAATACAAACCACAACCTCACTTGGCCCAAGAACTTTTAAAGTTTCCTGATACTGATCTTACAGTAAAGCAGCTTCAGCAGTTTCTCGGTATTGCAAACTATATCCGACAGTTTATAGTGCATTACAATAAGCTGACTAAGCCTCTATATCAACTTTTGAAAAAGCATCCACCTCTGTGGTCGACAATTCACACCAAGTCAGTACAAGCACTGAAATCTGTGACCCAAACTCTTCCGCATTTGCAGATTCCTTCCACTGGCAAAAGAATTTTGCAAACAGACATGTCAGATGAACATTGGGGAGCAGTTCTTTTTGAACAGATTGAAGATAAGAAAGACCTCTATGGATATGCTAGTGGACACTTTAAAGAAAGTGAACTTCACTATCACTCGACATTCAAGGAAATCTTAGTTGTAAAGTATGCCATCAAGAAGTTTGAATTCCATCTAATTGGTCATCACTTTCTCGTGGTTATGGATTGTTCTTCTTTTCCACGTATGCTAAACTTCAGACAGAAAACTATTCCACATCCCCAACTTCTTCGTTGGAAAGAATGGTTCAGTAAGTACAGTTTTGAAGTTCAACATATAAAAGGAGATAAGAACCTCATCCCTAACTTCTTATCCAGACCAAAGCAAGCTTCTCTCATCACTCCTTCCATTGAAATTCCTCTCATATTCATGGCATCTACCAGTTCAGACACTACAGCTTCAGCTCACACACTTTCAGACTTTCCTCCATCCTGTCCCAGAGGTCCAGACCTCTATCCAATTCTAAGTTTCACTCAGAAAATGCTGTTCACATACCTTGCTATGTTTCAAAATTCTCTTGGTCTTCCTAGAGAAATGATATACTTTCCAGCAGAACAACCTTGGGTAATTGTTTACCAAATGGGTACTAAGCCCATGCTCCTTGAATAGTTTTGGTATCTATGGTGTCAGTCTACACTGTACTATCATGCAGTTCAGTTCCAGCTCATCCCGTTCCTACCCTTCCTATGCAACAGAGACAACCTACAGTCTCCTCAGATCAAGTTTCTTACTTGGTTCCAGCCTCTTTCTTACTGGAAACGCCTGTTCGCAGATCTCATCAATGACCATCCATTTCACCCAACACAGGACATCACTGCCATTGTTATCTTCCATCGTCCATCTACTCATGTTCTTGGTACTCAGACATTAGTTGCAGTTGGACATCTACAACTATGGAAAGTTGTTTCTCATCCAGTCCCAACTCAGATTGATTCCATCAGACTATCCTTGAATCAAGAACTTTGTCATCTCAATAAATTTGGAAACTTTCCTCCTCCAAGTTTCACTTCCATTGGCCCTGACATTACTCAAAGGATCAGAATGGTTCCTTGGCCCCCAACTCTCAAGCCTCATCTTCATCAAGAAGATGAACCTATGGATTTGGATCAAGATTCTCAAGACCCAAATGATGATGTTACTCAGCCTCCTTCACAGGCCCAGGCCCAAGCAAACTCCTTTCAAGACAACTATCAGCGTCTTCCTCTTGGCTTTCCAAGCTATTTCTCTGATCTCAACAGAGAAGATAGAGATGTTATGGAGCCTCACTTCTTTACGCAAGCTCAGCCCAGTTCGGCCCAATCCACTCTCCTTCAGTACAATCCAGCAAATGAACCACCAGATCTTGATAGCTGGCCCCAGCCAGATTCCCCTAAGGCCCTTGAGGATTTGAATATGTATTCTCCATAGTACAAAGCAGATTCCCACTTCCTCTTGTCGGCCATCTCAGTCTTATCAGTTTGAATAAGTGACTACATAGTGTGCAATAGTTCTTACTATTTGTGTAATTATGTGTGTTAGTGCGCTTTCAGTGCGCCTTCCTTTTTATCATGTTACTGTTTACTTTTCCTGTTTAAGCATCTTTGATGTAAGCAATGACACATTTGTCATTCGCCCTTAGCCTATATATACCTTCTCATTCAGATTGAGAAGGCAGGATGTAAAACTATTAAGCTTTGAATACTAAGTATGATGTTTGCTTAAACACCTCTTCTTCTCTTCTCATTCTCTGTGTGTATGTTCAGTTTACTGAAGCAATCAATGTTAATCCAATATCAGTTGAAGTTTTGAAGAATCAAAAGATGTTAGCAGTGCTGATTAACGAAGTGTTAGTGATGGCTCCTGAGTATTGAGCTTATGAACTTACAGTTGAAAGGCATTGTGAAGCATCTGTAGAGGACCTTGAAGCTTAGATAGGAAGCCTCTCCTTTTTTTTTTTTTGTATGAAATGCCTTTTCAATTAATTAAAGTTATGATATAGTCCCCTTCTAAAATTCTTATTTTAGTTCATCTCATTTCATTTATGGAATTGATGTATCATGTAATGTGATGAATTTTTACGCATCTATCACATTATTATACCATGTCAGATTAAAAGGATAGAATGAATTAAAACATTAATTTCTACACTTCTCATTTTCTTAGTTACATAATCACGAAGGTGATTCACGACTACTATAAAATTATAGGGGATCCCAATTTGTTGATATTTGATTTTTAATTTTGGGAATCCAAGTTAGATTCAGATATGAAAAATCATTTTTAATTGGAATAATATTTCTATTTTTTATTGAGAAGTTTATAAATATAAACAAGTTTAAGACAAAGCAAGGAAAGAAAATGCTAGAGCAACCTGGGGATTTGTAAGTTTGAGCTTTTGCTTGAGTATTCTTAGGCATGGGAAATCATTCAAGGGCTATTGGGAACACTTTTATGAGCTTCGGGTAATTAATTTGCTCTAGGATTTCTATGGAGATGAGTGTTATTCTTCTAGTTTGTGTGATAGGGAAAATACATGAAAGTGTAGGTTGGAGTTCGATCAACTCAAGAAATATACAATTTTTTTGTATTTTGATCTTTATTTTCTCATATAGTGAAGAATTGACTTTTTTTTTTGTGAAAGTATGCAATAAAGTGCCGAACCACATAAATCTTGTGTTCTCTCTTATTTCTTTGGTTTGAATTTTTTATTCGACGTGCTTATTAGTTATTTTTCCCAACAAGTGATATTAAAGCTTGGTTTTGATTGATATTCAATAAGCATGTTAGACAATTATTCATCACTTTTTATAGTAGAGAAGTATGATGAAAAAATCAGTTTCACTCTTTGGGGAAGAAGGGTAAAGGATCTCCTAGTTCAATAAGGCTTTACCAAAAGCGTTGAACGAAAAGGAGAAGGGAAAGCTAAGAAAAAATGAGTGATGAAAATTGGAAAGAGCTCGAAAAAAGTTGTGTTAGTACACTATGTATTTGTGTCAGTAATAATATTATAAATAATTTTATTGAGGAGAATTCCACCAAAGTGATTTGGGATAAACTGGAAAATTTATTTGTCTAAAAGTTTAACCAATAAATTGCATCAAAAATTATATAGGTTAAGGATGATGGAAGACAATAATCTAATGGAGCATATGAATGAATTTAATGGAATCTTAGATCAATTGAAGAACATTAATGTTAAGATTGAGGAAGAAGATAAGGCACTAATGCTTCATTCCTCACTCATTGACTCTTATGAGAATTCTATTGACATGTTAATTATGAAAAAAGATTCTTTGACTATGAATTTTGCCCAGGAGCAATTGATATCTCTTAAAGCTTGAAGAGAAGCCAAATATAAGGATAAATATGGTGAGGCATTGGGTTCTCAAGGTGTGAGTCAGAGAGAGCGAGCTAATGATGAGAGAGATCCCAGCAAGGCATGTCTAGATCTAAAGTCGAGAAATTGGATGATATTCAATACTTCAGATGCAAAAAGTATGGACACTTTAGAAAGGATTATTGGAAGGGCAAGGAGCATAATGAAGAGAATAATGTAGTTTATCTCGCTTAGTATAATAAAAATGCTCATGTAATCACCTAAGGTAATGAATGTATTTTCCTATGATGGTTGGCTTTTAGATTCTTGATGTGTTTCTCATGTTTACTCCTGAAGGGATTATTTTAAGACACTTCAAGAAGGTTTGACTAGTAGATTAAAATTAGGCAATAATTATAAGATAAAAGTCATATGTATTGGTGGTGTGAGAGTCAAAATATATAATTGAGAGGTGATGGCTTTGGAGGATATGGCCTATTAGTGATAAAATGGAGAGATTAGGATGGGTCTTTCTCTGGAGTCAAGTTAAAGTAGTGTCATTTACTGATTTCAACTACACGTGGTATATTCGCCTTATTTAAAATCAGGATGTAGGACTAAGATCTGATTCGAGTATGTATAGTTGGGGAATTTAGGCCAATATGATTAATGTCATTCAAAAATCAAGGTAGAATTTGTTGAGATTTATTTTTAATTATGAGAATTCAAGTTAGATTCAGAGAAGGAAAAATATTCCAAATTGGAATGATATTTCTATTCTTGATTGGAAAGTTTATAAATATAGACAAGCTCAAGGAACTCAAGGCATGAAGCAAGGAAAGTGAACACAAGAGCAACTTGAAGATTTGGAAGTTTGAGTTTTTGCTTAGATATTCCTGGGTGTGGAAAAACATTCAAGGGCTTCAAGAAACACCTCTGTGAACTTTGAGTAATTTTCTTTAGGGGTTCTAGGGAGATGAGTGTTAAGCATGTCAGGTAATTCATCATCACTTTTTAAAATAGAAAAGTATGATGGAAAAAGCAGTTTCACTTTTTGGCAAAAAATGGTGAATGATCTTCTAGTTCAAAAAGGCTTTAGCAAAAGCATTAGAGGGAAAGGAGAAGAGAAAGATAGAAAAAATAAGCAATGAAGATTTAAGAGCTCGAGAAAAGGTGTGTTAGTACGATACGGCTTTGCGTTGGTGATAATATTATAAATAATGTTATTGAGGAGAATTCCGTAGCGGTAATTTGGGACAAATTGGAAAAAAATTATTTGGCTAAAATTTTGACCAATAAATTGCATCTAAAGTGGAAATTATATAAGTTGAGGATAGTGGAAGACGAGAATATGATGGAGCATAAGAATTAATTTAATGAAATCTTGGATCAATTGAAGAAAATTGATGTTAAGATTGAAAAAGAAGATAAAGTGTTAATGCTTCTTTCCTTACTCTCTAACTCTTATGAGAATTTTATTGTCTCATTAATTGTGGAAAAATATTCTTTAACTACGAATTTTGCTCATGCACAATTGATATCTTTTAAAACTTGAAAGAAAGCCAAAAGCGAGGATAAAGATGGTGAGGCATTGGTTTCTCAAGGTGTGAGTTAGATAAGACGAGCTAATGACAAGTGTGGATCTAAGCAAGACATGTCTAGATCTAAAGTCAAGAAATTGGATGATATTCAATTCTTTATATGCAAAAAGAATGGATACTTTAAAAAGGATTGTCAGAAAGGCAAGGAACAGAATGGAGAGGATAATGTAGTTTCTCTTACTTGGAATGATGAAGATGTCCATGTAATCACCCAAGGTAATGACATATCTTCCTACTATGATTGGCTTTTAGATTTTTGTTGTCTCTTATGTTTGTTCCATAATGAATTATTTTGATACGCTCCAAGAAGGGTTGACTAGTATCTTAAAATAAGGCAATAATTATAACTAAGTCATTAGTACTGGTAGTGTGAGAATCAAAATATATAATTGACTGGTGATGACATTAGAGGACGTGGCCTACATTCCAAAGTAGTACAAAAATTTAATTTCTTTGAGTATTTTAGATTCCAAGGATTTTAGTTACAATACTAAAGGTGGAATTCTAAAGGTTATTCAAAGTTGTATAATCCTGCTGAAAGGGAAGTTGCATCGAAGGGTATACTATCCAATTGATAGTATAGTGAAGACCTCAAGTATTGGTTGGAAACGGGTGGCATGAATGGAGAGTTTCCAAGGTGTAGATGGTGGTAAATGGTTGGAAGCTACTAGTGATAAAAGTCTTTCTCCGGCGTCAAGTAATGTCATTTACTTATTTCAACTACACGTGATGTATTTAGAATTAGGGTGCAGAACTAAGATCTAATTCGGGTATGTGTAGTTGGAAAATTTAAACCAATAAGATTAATGCAATTCAAAAATTAAAAAGGAATTTTTTTCACGATTTTTTTTTAAATTGTGGGAATCTAAGTTAGACTTGGATAAAAAAAAGTATTCCTAATTGGAAAATTATTCTTATTCTTAATTGTCAAGTTTATAAATATCAACAAGTTTAAGATTTAAGGCGTGAATCAAGGAGAGCAAACACGAGCAACTTGGAAATTTGCAAGTTTGAGTTTTTGCTTGGGTATTCTTATATGGATAAAAATATTAAGGACTTCAGACTTTGGGAAATTTTTTCTAGGTGTTCTAAGGAAGTGAGTTTTATTCTTCTATTTTAGGTGAGAGAGAAAACACACTAAATTATGGATTTGAGTTTGATGAACTCAAGGAATATACAATTTTTTGTATTGTGATCTTTATTTTCTCATACAGTGAAATTTTGGTTTCTTTTTATGAATGTAGACAATCAAGCTCCGAGCCATATAAATCTTATTTTCCTTGGCTCTGATATTTTTTGACGTGCCTATTTGTTATTTTTTCCAACTCGATTAATGTAAGGCTGATTGACATGAATTTCCAAAAAAGTTCATGAGTGATACTATGTTTGTATTTTTTTGCCATAAAAGTAAGATTGCAAAGGCTATTCTAGAAGTTAACTACTAATTTCAAAGGGAAGGCGCTTCAATCATCTATTGCCACTTGTCTATTTGTGCATTAAGGTTTAAGGAGGATTTTTATAAATTTAAATTTCATAATTGTGACACTAGAAAGCACAACTGAGATTCTACTCAAGCCAAAAGCCTTTAATTTTCAAAGAGGTTAGCGATTACGAAATTGGATACGAAAGGAAAAGTGCGACTATGAATTTGGGAGCGCATGCCTACAAAAGTTTATCTAATTTAGCCATTGCAAGTAGAAATAAGTTTGAGACTACCACATGTTAAGGACCGCTAAACTTTTAAAAATTATGACTACGATAGAAAAAGTGCGATTAGGACTTTTCTTGTAAAAAATATTTAATACATTTCTTCATAGATGTTAGAAAAAAGTGTGATGGCGACCATATTTGTAACAATTAGTTGATAGGTAAATTTTATAAATGGTCCCCTAAGTGACTATTGAAAGTAGAACATTAACTCTATAGTGGACAACCTTTTGCAAATTTATTTTTTAATCTTTAATTCTTGTATTAATTGTGAACTATTTGGTTCAAGGGTTGTGTTGTGCCATTGAAAACATTAAAAAAAAAATTAGTCTTTTTGTATTAGCCAGAAAATTTGGGTTTGGTGTAAGTCAAATAAGAAAATATTTAGTTAGAAGTTAGCTAGAAAAATTTTGTTGTAACACAAGAGTGTAGTAGTGAAATCCAATTGAGAATTGAAGAGTGGATGTAGAGATCATTTTGGCTGAAGCCACTATAAAATTTATGTTTATTTGTCTTTAAATCTTTTAATTGTTCTTTGAACTAGCTCTAACCCAGTTTTATAATTTTTTTTCCAATTTATCTCCCTCTTGGTGATTGTTTGGGCAACAAAATATTATAGGTATAAACACTTATTTATTTTTCTTCTAAATATTTATAAATATAAGCTTACATTTAAAAAAATGTAAAATTTTTCAAGTTGTAATTTTTTTTATAAATAATGAAAACTTAATTATTCAATTTTATTTCATTTTGTTCATAAGTAACAATTGTTGAGAAAAATAAATAAAAATTACATACTTCATAACATATAATTCCTAAATAATAATTAATTACAAATGGATATAGTAATGAAGTATTTTTTAAAAAAGATTGAATAATAAGTTTTTTGATTGATGATTAAAATATCATTTTAAATTAGTTTTTATTTCAATTATTAAAATGTCATTTTAATTTTGTAAAATATTTGGTAAAAAAATGTACATAAAATATAATTTCGTATAATAGCATTCATAAGATCAAAAAATATTAAATGAGATGAAAAATAAATTTCTTTTATTAATTATTAATTAGATTGTCATGTAAATTTTGTTAATTAATTCAAAAAATTGTTATTTAATTTCAAGAATTAAAGTATGATATTTATGTGTATAATAAAAGTTATAAATAATATTATTGACAAATTATTTAATTTCTTTTTTATATATCGTAAAATTAAAAAAAATTAAATATTGATTCTTTTAATAAAATTCGGTTTCATAACAGTTTTGTATAGTTCGATACAATTCTTATCCTAGATATTGTTAAAGATCTAGATCCATCCCAAATAAAGATGAACGGTACAATTCAATTTAATTCTAACAAAAAAAAAATGAGTAGTACAAATCGGTTCTAAATTGTTTTCCCTAATTCGGTTTAGGAAAATTCAAGATCAATTTATAGCTCTAGCTGTGATTTATTAAAAAATATATGTTTTATGGCCTAATGTATTACTGCCTGTAAGATTGTAAATAATAATATCGTATGAAATATAAAGTGCATAAATTATAATTGAGAAATAATAATATAGTGTAAGTGTAGTTGTGTAACTATATAATATAGAGTATAAAATGGATTATTATAAGTTAAAAGTATATATATTATGGCATAAACAATAAAGTGTAAGAATACAATTGTATTTTTTTTTTAATGCTAATATGCTACTAATTAGGTATGAATATATTTATATCAATACCATTCACCTCAATATCATGTAATAGTTATATAAGTAAATTTCAAATTAAAATACGAATTATTTAATTATAAGGATACATTTATTGTTTTTTAAATAATAATATCAATTTATTAATATCTTATACATGTTAATTTGAATTAAATTTCTAATTAGTTTTGGGCTATTTATTACCCAGTTTGCAAACTTAAAATACTAAAAAGTACATATAAGTGCGTTTTAATAACCATATCAACAAAGTTGATATATTAGACTTGGCAACGAGGTGGAAAATTTTCATTTTCTATAGGGTGTTGTCCCGAGTAGAGTGGAAATTTCCTGACTCACTCTCCTATAAGAACAAGAATGGAAAAAATTCCTTCCCTTTTAAGCAGGGATAGGGACAGGGAAGATTCTCCCTACCATGTGGGGATCCCCGACCCTACAGGGACCCGATAATTATAAATATTTTTTTATTTTTAACAAAAATAATATATTATATAATACAATCTAATATATATAAATAGTGATTAATGAATAAGAGTATAATTTATACAACAAAATATAATCTAATAATGTACTTTTTTTTATTATTTAAAAACATACATCCAATACAAAATTTTAAAGCGCTTGAAAAATTAATATTAAAAATTAAAAAGTTCGAAACATATAAAAGTATATTCCATATAATATTTAAAATAAGAAAGTATTATTCTTTGCTAAAGTGTCAAATAAATTATGAGAACAATCTGATCAATGCTATATAAAAAATTTGTATTTGATATTGTTAAATTAATAAGTACAAATTAACTTAATTTAAATATAAATTGACCTTCTTTTAAACTTATTTATAAATAGAAATTTATAAAATTATAGCATGTAAAATTCATAATGCATTAAATTAATTAATGATAAACTATTACATAAGTAATTTATTCTATTACAAAATTGTATTTTAAACATTCTT
This sequence comes from Balakata baccata, assembly GCA_949630135.1. Taxonomy (NCBI): domain Eukaryota; kingdom Viridiplantae; phylum Streptophyta; class Magnoliopsida; order Malpighiales; family Euphorbiaceae; genus Balakata; species Balakata baccata. Next base: position 13,410 of record CATIWF010037129.1, on the reverse strand, counting down.
TGGAGGTATTGGACTCGTAGGTCCCTATCCCATACTGACCCTGAATGAGATGAATTTTTTGACTTTTGACCGTAGTCAGGAGGGAGTATAGGAAAATCCGAAATGACATTTAGTGGGAATGGAGTAAGGACGATATTTATATACCCCTCCCTGTACTCCTCTTTAATATTTATTTACATATGTAATATATATATATATATATAAGTAATTTACTTATTTATTAAGTTATTTTATTTATTTACTAAATACTAATTTATGATAGTATTTGAAAGAATAATTTTTTTAATTTATATAAATACACTAACATGTAATTCTCACATTGTATTGGAGAAAAATATTATAATTATAAAAAAAAACTAAGAATTTAAAAATTTTATTCTCATGTAAAAAAACTTATTTATATCATATATTTTGGTTGAAACTAAAAAAACTCTAATTAATTTTTTCTATTCCAAAAATATTATAATTTTTCTATTATTTATGGATTGATTAATATTATCATTTTCATTAGTTAACTATGAATTATGGAATATTAAAAATTAAAATGTTGGATCTTTTATTTTTTTTTTTGCTCTTAATTTGGATTTATTTTGATGTGAATGAAATTAATAATTTAAATAGATATATCAAATATAATTAAGTTAAAAAATATAGCTGGGATACACACCCGACTTGAAAATATCCAATTCCACTTGAGGCAGGAATGATAATTAATATTATTTTCTCCGTAAGATATGGGGCAAAGACGAGGATTTAAATTTATAAATGGAGACAGGGAAGGTGAAATACGACCCCGATCTGCCATGTTGCTACTCCTATAGAAGTATGCAATTTTATTGCAAAAATTTTAATTTATTTCAAAATAATTTTTTTAACTTGAAAAAAATTCAACAGAAATGGGAGATTCCTACAAGGATCGGAATGAAAATATATCTGTTTCATTATTATGGCGTGAATGAAGATGAAGATTTTCTGCTATATTGGGATAGGGATCATCCCCCAGCCCGTCACATTTTCAAGCTTGTTCATTACCCAACCCGCTCAAGACGCTTTTAAATTGTTCTCTGTTATCTTGACTCGACCTTAAAAATGGGAAAAAAATATAAGTAACACATTAAAATAGGAAAAATTGCATATGTGTGAACAATAACAATTTAATTATATAAATATGATCTCAAGAATTCTAAAACCCAAAAATAACTTCCAAACTCAATATAAAGAACAAGTAATTACCGTAATTAGTTGCAAAAGTTTTGAAGCTTTCCCTCCATAAACGGATGCGCAGCGGTTCGAGATTTCTTAAGTAGCCAAACTTCCATAACTAGTGTCCAACTTCTTTTATATATATATATATATATATATATATATATATATATTTTTGATATTATATATTAAATTCTTTAAAATATTATACATTTAAAATTATTAAAATGTTATATAATTAATTCTATAAAATATTATATATTTAAAATTATTTAAATATAATATAAAATAAATATTATGGTATCTGTATGGTATATGTACGGTACATGCATATTAGATATTTATAAATATAAAGGTATATCTAATCTTCTAATTTATCTATTTTAATTTACATTTATTTTATATTCATACATTTGAAATTTTCATTTCGTATTCAATATGTTATATGTTTGGTATATGTTTTTTTATTTTTATTATTTAATTATTGATGGAAATAAAAATGAAAAAGCATGTCATGGTGTTTATGTAAAACAACAACAGCAAGAAGATTATATGTAAGATATATGTAGGGATTATTATCTAATTTTTTGTTGAAAATATATTATAAAAATTTTGAAATTATATTTTTAAAGCAACAACAAATTTATTAAACATATTATCTTAATTTTTACATCTTACTTATATGAATGTTATATGTATATTATATGCATAATGGTTTACAGTTTCAAAAATCAGAACTGATAAAATATGACAAATGTTGTATTCTTCAATTACATTCAATTTTAAAAATAAAAAAAAATTACAAAGTATACGTGAATTATATGATAGTTATATATGTAGTTATTATTATTATTATTATTATTATTATTATTATATGTGTTAGTTATATGTAGATTATATGTAGGTTATAAAGTCATCTATGTTTGGCATTTTGTAACTGAAACCAGTCACTATGATTCCTTTGATATGCCATACCCTTGGCCTTAAAGTTAAGGCTTAGTTTGTCAATTACACCAAATTTCAGAATTGTTTCTATATTTGTAAGCGATAGTAAACAAATTGGTCAAAAGTTATAAAACTAGAGACAATCAATGAGCTAAACAAATATAAATATATTTCAACAGAAACCCACAAAAAAAAACCAATTAAGCGAATAAACCTAAATGAGGAAGAGAAGCATCATCGGAATCGTAATAAGACAACACTGGATTTCTATATGGGTGGTTAAAGAATCAATGCAATTAGTGATATCTTCAATTGCCTATTTAAGTTGAAGAATCCTCACAATTAAATTTCATACCCAATTCTTACAACTATGAATTAATTAGCCGTAGGTACTATTGTTCTAGCACTGTCCCGATCAATCAATTTATCAATTTGTTATCGATTCCATTATTATTTATCGCTGCCGTTGCTCTTCCTCTCCACTTAAATTAATAATTTAATGGAAAATAAAGAGAGAAATATAAATGGTTTATGGAGAGAGAATGAGTTAGAGATTTTATAATTTTGTGGATTTTGAAATAGAAGAAGAGATAGTGTAGATTTCTTTATATAAAATAAGAAAATATAAATATGTAATTAAGTTTGTCAAAATGCTTATTTTGGGTTTAATGAAAGTAGGTGCTATTTAGATAATAAAGTTTAAACAATGGTTAAGTAGAGTAATTTTCTCCTTAAAAATTTTACATTAATTCATTTGAGTTTAATTCATTAGAGTTGAATCTAATTTAGGATTTGAACAAATCAAAATTACTTGGTCTACACTCATAAGAAATTAGAGGGTTATATTCACTAATTTTCACTAAACTTTATTGTAAAATTACAAAAAAAAAAAAAATTCGTTCCTAAAAGTTATTGAACTATATTTTTATTTTATTAAAATTACTTCCGACCAATTTTCATAGATGAATAATGAAAAACTGATATGATAGTTAACTATAGTGGCGAAGCTTGACTCTAATTTTTTGGGGATCAAACTTAACGCATCTAAACAGTAATGATTCTCAATAAAAAAAATAAAATATCATCATTTCATTAACGGTCATTAAATAATTTCAAAAAAAAATTATGAACTTTCAAATTAGCAAACAAAATAATATAATCTAGAATACTACTTTATGTTTTTTTAAAGCCTTCATTAATGATAGTGCCTTAATAAAAAATTTTAGTAATTTTCTTTCTAATATGAAAACTTGGAAAAATACATCAATAATTTTTTTGTTTAACCATGATAAAACGTATTTAACAAAAAATAAAGATAACACTTGACTCCAAAGTATAACAAAAGAAAATGAAAAAATAATAGTAAAGAAGAAAAAAACAAATTCCAAGTTGAAATCGATAAAAAATTAATAAAAGAATAAAATTGTGTAAACTTTTATTTAAATTAAATAAACAAATAATTGGAAACTAATAAAATTCAGTTAAAAAAATAATAATTTAACTTGAACTTACTTCAAACAATAACATATATTAAGAAAGACTAAAAGAGTCATTCCATTTTGCAACTATATGCACTAATAATGCAAATTCTAATGGTTAAAAATATTATTGGTTATTCTTCTATTTCAAACATAGTTTGTAAGCTTTAGATAATATTAAAAGCTTAAAAGACTTAATTTATTAGAAATTTTGATCGTACATGCTTGTAACCTAATATAAATGAAAGTTAAATAAAAATCAGATAACTATATGTCACTTTAATATTAGTACTTGTTTACTTTTTTTCTAATTAATTATTTCATTAAGGGATGACAATATATATATATATATATATATATCAAAATTTTTGAGGGGCAATGGTCTTCCCAAGTCTTCACTAAGCTCTGCTCCTGACTGACTGGAAATCTAATTTGATAACTAATGTGTCGTCCTAAAGTTCATGTAAATCAAGTGTCACATTAGTTGTTAAGTCATATTTTCGGTTATCGATTTATTAAATTTGGCTAAAAGTTATTTAATTGATGGGAAAATATATTTTTTATTTGAACAAAAAAAAAAGTAATTTTATGGTAAATGAAGCAAATTTCAGTGAGACAATGATTGTATGTGAAAATTAATCCTAACGTGTCATCTTTCTTCAACTTGATCTATCCCGTGGCGGAAATGTAGGACTTATTTTTGAAATTGCCAATGTATCATCTATGCGTACGATGATGTGGTATGACGAGGTAAAATCTGATTATATGTCAAGTTGTCACGTTATATTTTTAGTTATCAAATCTGAAAATTAGTCAGAAATGATTTTAGTAAAATAAAAATATAGAACAAAAAATTTTGTAATTTTATTCGGTGACCATAGTAAAATTAATCCAAAATTAGAGGTTGAATAAGAAATTTAGATAAGAAAACTTCTATCGAAAAATAAATAACTTACCTAATGCACTACTTATGTGAATAAGATTAGTGAATTAGCTGATGTGCACTTAGTAACTGCCTTAACAAAAATTCTGCTCGGATAAGAAAGGAATTAAAAAGAAGGGTTTTTTTTTTTTGTTTCAAAAGGCATGTTTCTAATTTGGTGCAGTTTCCATTTGAAATGTAAATGAAAAATGACAGAAGAGGATCATCTTTAAGATTCTGAAAATGGACCCCACTCATGATCCATTAACGCAGCCTTTCCAGGCCTACCATATCCTTATATCTTCACTATTTATTATTATTTATTTATTTTTTTAATTTTTTGATCTTTCAGGCGTTTGAACCCGAATTTAAGGACGAGATATGCCGCTGGTACAAAGGTCCCTGGCACCATTTGTTATTATTTAATTCCTATACAGACCGAAAATAACAAAAACAACTAAAATGGCGGTTCTGCATGCGGACTTTCTTGCATCAACCCCCAAATTTTTTCACCTCAGCAACTCCGCTCCGGCCAACGCACCACCATCTCCGCCGGCGAGGCTAAGAATAGCTAAGAATAAACCTGAGATCTGTACGGCGGATGAGCTACACTACGTACCTGTTTCGTCTTCTGATTGGAAACTCGCTCTCTGGCGTTACCTGCCTTCTCCCATGGTATTCCATTTTTATATATTCTCTATTTCAATTTCTATATTATTGAAATATAAGCTTAATTTTTTTTTGTTTCATTTGTGTAATTCAGGCTCAGCAAAGGAATCATCCATTATTGTTATTGTCTGGAGTTGGAACTAATGCTATAGGATTTGATCTGTCCCCTGAGGTTTCTTCTTTTCTTTTTCCTTTTTTTTTTCTTTCTAATTAGTTATAGAGCTGTGCAAAATCTATATTATGTTTCTATTTGATCATAGCAGTCATCTTTTGCTCGATTCATGTCTGGCCATGGATTTGATACCTGGATTCTTGAACTTCGAGGAGCTGGGTTGAGTGCATTGGGAGTCGATTATGATGAAGGTAATAGCGTCTTTAATGAATTATCGGTTTTTCTTTATAACTCTGATTAACTACCATAACGAATTCTTGTGCAGACACTGATATTTCTTCAGCAGAAGATGAAGATATAGGAAAAACCTCTGTATCTAACAAATCAAGATCCATGTTGTCCGAAACAATTATCCAATTATTTGAAAGATTGGCAGGCCTTTTTGAAGAAAGTAATTGTTAAAGTTTTATTTGATGCTATAATGCTTAATATTAAGAAGAAATTAAATGTTTCCTTTTAAGCAGGGGAAAAATCTTCCATTTCAACACTAATTAAGGATTTTAGTCGAAAGATTGTGAGCATTATTGAAGGTCAACGATCCGCAAAACCACAGATTTTTCACTTGCAAGAGCGTTTTTCTACTACATTAGAGGATTTTGTCAAACAGCTTGAATTGATAGTGAAATATGATTGGGATTTTGATCATTACCTGGAAGAGGATTTGCCTGCTGCGGTGAGGTGACTATTCCTCAGTATTAATGAGTTCATAGTTTGATGCTGATCTATGTTAATACATTTGTTCATCTTCATTGCTAGCTCTTTATTTATGTTTTTTGAAATTCCTTACAACACTCATATTGGATGACTATTACAATCTTTAGTTGCATCATCTCAGATGGAGTACATTAGGACACAATGCAGGCCAAAAGATGGAAAACTGCTTGCGGTTGGGCACTCTATGGGGGGCATTCTGCTTTATTCTATGCTCTCACGATGTAGTAAGATGCCATGACAAACTTGTCTTTATGATTATTTGTTCCATACATATCATGCGTTGCTTGCATGCTGAGAACTGGAGTTTCTATTAGCTTTTTGCTATAACATGGTTTACTCGTTGCTGTAGTTGTTTAATCATTCTCCCTTGTCTGTACTCCCTTCCTGTCTAGTTATTTTAATTCTTAGAAGCAAGTCGAGAGCTGTATTCTTAGACTAGAGCATACTGTTAAGGGATTTACAAGTGTTCTAGCCTTCTAGACTTGAATTTAATTGACATTGGCTAAATTTCAAAGTGGATCTCTCTATCTTCTAAATGCACATCAATAACTCTGCTTGAATTTCAATTAACATTTGGCCAAATTTCAAAGTGGATTTATCTCCTAACTACACATCAATATCTCTACTTGTTGTTATTCTTAAACTTCTCTCAAGTTAAATAGGTCTGTAAACATATTACATAGTTGCCTTGCTGCTGTAGTACTGTACATTGTGGCAGATTCACCAATTCAACATTTGTACCAATTTTAGATGTTAACAAATATTGTATGCTGTGATACAACTCTATTATGTACCTGAACTCAGTTTAAACTTGCAGTAGTATTTGGTAAGTTAAGAAGCGCTCTTGGTTACTTAAGCTTGGCTTAATATAAATTGAAGCTTGAGTATTCTTTTCTATGTCATACTTTATGTTTTACTGGGATGTGTTTGCTAGTAATATTGAAGAATTATGTGGTCATTTTTAGAGTCAAATAGTCTTTGGCAATGCATATGTTGTGTTTAGTTTTCAGTCGGGCTGTCCTGTGTTTGTGTCTAAGTTATCTGTGTGGTGTTTCTCCTTGTTTCCTACAATCATGTTACTTTATAAGGTTTTGAGGGGAGGGATTCAGGGCTGACAGCAATTGCCACTTTGGCGTCATCACTTGACTACACACTTTCAAAATCATCACTTAAGCTGCTTTTACCAGTGGTAGGTGAAATGAAATGTAATTATTTCAAGTTTCTAAATTTTTTTGTATTGCTGTTAACAGAAACAATCAGCTACTGATATGTTCGAAATTTCCACAGGCAGACCCTGCAAAGACTCTTAATGTTCCTGTTATTCCAATTGGAGCATTGCTGACTGCTGCTCATCCTTTTGCATCTCGTCCTCCTTACATCTTATCATGGCTGAATTCCCAAATTTCTGTCCCTGGCATGATGCAACCAAAATTGTTTGAAAAGCTTGTTATGAAAAACTTTGGTAGGTGTAACTATGTATCGCCTATGAGATAATAAATTTGTGCAAAAATTATTTGAGTGAAAATAGTAATATATATGTAATTGTTAGCCAACAATTTAGTACACATCTTCGACTATAAAAAAGAAAGTACTTCTTATCAGATTGTGAATCATCAAAACATTTCTAATTTGGTGGGAGGCATAGTTTTTTCAGTTTCATGGGGTGGGTGCAAGCAGGGGATTTTTTTTCCCTTAATCATTTATCCTGGAAGGACAATCTTTACATTGATCAATTTATTCAAATAAAACATTTACCCTTTTTTTCCCCCCTACAAACTCATCTCACTGTTTGTTCTCATCAAAGCCCTGTTTATTGATGTTATTTGATTATATCTCCATTAAGAATCACCATAGTGCAGTGAAGGTGTCTTGGATCTGATGCAAAGTTTGTTAAGTTAGTTATTGAAAACAAAATAAAATGAATTTTTTGTTGTGACCAGAATATAGCTCTTGGCGCAGAAAATCGCTAGTGAAAGTGGGAATGGAGCTTACTATGATTGTCTCAGTTCATGTTATACCTTGTTCTAATACTCCAAACTATATTTAGCCCTTCTTAGTCATGCAAACATTATCTTTTCCTTTTTTAAGGAAAAAAAAAAATTATGACTGTTATTTCAGAGACAACTGGATACTCCAACAGCGAGCATCTTGCTATGGCTTGACTGATAGCTTTCCACTAATGTTTGTGGAGTGCAATTCATTATCTAGTCAGTTTTACTGTTTCATATTTTAGATGTAATACTTTATCCACTGTGCATGTAGCATTGTCTGTTCTACCAATTTCATTTACTTAATTTGCCAGTTAGAGTGGGATCTTATATGCTGATATAAGCCTGTTTAATCATTTATCAGTTGAGCATATCTTTTCACACACATAATTTATTATCATTAGCTCAGGACAAGATTCAGCCTTCCAGTTTGGTTGTTAGGGCTTTTGAAAAGTAATTATGTGCTAGCATTTCCATTTATGTTATTCTTTCTCCCTGTCTACTTTCTTATAATCTTATTTACAGGCACAGTACCCGCTAAGCTTCTTTTGCAGCTGACAACAGCATTTCAAGATGGTGGGTTAAGGAACCGGAATGGAACCTTCTTTTACAAGGATCATCTTGGCAAAACCAATGTTCCTGTGCTGGCGATTGCTGCTGATCAAGATCTTATCTGTCCACCAGAAGCTGTATATGGTAGTTCATTGTCTGTTAATTTTCAAGTATCTAATAATTTTGTAAGTCATTCTTATTCCTGTTTCTTTTTCTGGCCATGCTACTGTCAATGGAGCAGAAACTGTAAAGCTCATTCCTGAGCATTTGGTTATTTACAAAGTCTTGGGAGAGCCCAGGGGACCACATTATGCTCACTATGATCTAGTAGGAGGTCAGCTGGTATGAGTTAACCTTTTTTAATTCCTTCTCAGAGATTAAGATAACATATTTGTGTGATCAAAGTATATTTTGTGCAATGATGGTTGAATGACAATTTACTAGTCTGCAGGCTGAATATCAAGTGTATCCATGCATAATCAACTTCCTTAATCGTCATGATGTATGACTGATTTCATCGGGCACATTCCTTGAGTTTTTGCTTCAATTTATGATAAATACTTGTATCTTCAAGGAAAAAGCAGATTGATCGAAGAGTCCAACTGCAAGCCGGGAGTCCTTTCCAAGCACTGCAACATTGATGTGGAGCCTTGGACAGGTCATGTTTCCCCTGAATTTACACTGCAATATTTGTATGTCATTATTTTTACAAATTATAGCAAAGAAAATAGAAATCACAACGGTAGACGAAATGCAACAGTATGGCAGATATTGTATACAACAATTACACTAGGCCTGTAATCAGAATTGATACCAGCAGTATGGCAGATATTGTATACAATGTATATATTCTATAGTGCGATAAAAAAAAAATAAATAAATAAAGTGAAGAGTTCCAAAATGAATAATTGGTACGCAATTGATGGGTAATGCGGGTGTATAGAATTAAGCTATTTGTTGTCAAAACAGATGAAAATTTAAGGTTCTGTGCTTTGTAACTGGGTTTGACTCCAACCAAGCTAAGTTATATACAATTAATTTTAAATAGTTAAATTGGGATATTAGGCTCAAATGGATTATATTGTTTTAATGTTTCTTATACATTTTTTTTTTTGAAAGTTTAAACAAAACAAGGGACCAAAAAGAAAACTAAAGGACCAAAAAGGAAAAAGTAGAAGCACGGGAATAGTCTAAATCCAGACCGGCAGGTCTTCTTGGTTACACCCAACCGGACTGGCTGGTCTTGCTATTTGTACTCAACCTAAGATCTTCGTACTAGAGCTTCATAAGACAAAATTTCAGATAAGAAACTAGGCATTGTCTGCCAAAAATGAGGATTTGCATGATACACAACTATACAAGCTGTTGGCTTGTCTTGAAATTCACGAGATCTTGAGACCGTGAGGACTCCCAAGATGCTTACAATTAAGAATAATGGTGCCAAATTCTGAAAATTTTTCTTGGTCTGAGCAAAAAGCATAGTGGACTTCTTGATTCTCTAACTCATTGTCAACTTCATTACAATTAAGTTGAATCAGCGATCGACTGGCTTCTTTTAAGGGCCCAAGCTTCAGCAATCATAGGGGGAAGACAACCAGCATTAGTGGCTAATAAACCAGTGAAGAACGAACCAGTGTTGTTGCGTAGAAGAGCTCCAACTCCACTCTTACACTTGCAAACATTGTAGCGTCTATTTTGCATTTGATAGGATGAGTATTAGGATTAGAGAGCAACTTCAATCCTTGCATTTCAAGCATGACTAAATTAAAGCATTATAGATTCTAGAAATTAACCCTCCATTTTCTTTTTTAACACAATAAATACCAGGAAAGCCAATGCATATTTTTCCTACATTACGTTTCATATTTCACCAAAAATTATTCATCATTTTTGCAACTCTTCGCGGATGGAGATAGGAATATGAATTACCCCCTTGCAGTAAGTGGGAATAGCTTGCGATAACCTTATTCTTCAACCCTGAGTTCCTATAAGGCAAAAAAGAGTGAATGGGGATGCACCAGATCTATCTAGCATAACCTCTCCGACGCTCAAGTCAGTAGGGAGAAAGATAGGAGAAAACTTGAGAGAAAAATGTAAAGAGAAGTTGAGAATTAGGCTTTTTTTTTAACCTATTCTATAATTGTTGGTTTATGTAGGTCTCGGTTGTTGACTCCTCATTGGTTGTTGTGGTGGGCTTTCCTCGTGTCCATCTCTAATTGGAGAACATCCACCCACTAGGTATCAGATGGCAGCGTACTCCTCTAACAGGTGCAGGGTGCACATCTACAATAATTATCGAGGTATACATATCAGAGCAGGTGACACATACTTTTTGTCCCCTTGGCTATATCTATGCCTTGGTATACATGTCAGAGCACATAACCCTTGGTCGTTCTTGGTCTAGGTTTCGATCCTTTTTCATTAGTCTCGTTGCCTTGATTTCGGTCTAGATCTATACCTTCTTTTGACTTTACGGAGGATGGTCTTAAATAGGTCATTTTGTAACTGTAGGTTACCATAGTTCCCTCCAAAATAAGTCAATCATTTATGTTGGATCTAGTCCGGTTGGTTGCTTGGTTTAAACAAATCATTTTTTCTCAAATTTAAACTGGCACTTTTCTTAGTACTTATTGTTGTTGTTGTTTATGAGTTGTGTTTTCCATTGTTAGCCGAATACGCTTCTAGTAGCAATAAATTTGTCTATAGCTACGGTGGGAATGATGATTTTGGGATATCTCCCTCCTCTTCTTCAAGGGCAGCATCTTCTTCCTCCTCTGTGGTGAGAAGGGATGTCATTACCAATGCCACAGTTTCGAACGATGTTGCCAGGGAACCTATTATAATTCCGGATGACAGTGAAGAAGATAGCTCTGACAATATTACCATTGTCAAGAAACGAAAAGTTACTCTAGTAATGCAGTTTCCCTTTGATCCTGAGGGTAACATACCACTTTCTAAACTTGGTCATCGCTCGTGCCCAAAAGAAAAGTTCTTGGCCACTAATGGTTTTGCCCACGGTTCGGGAATGTCAACCTCTATCGTTGCTGACGTCTCTAGTGGGCCATATCCTGCGGTGCCAATTCCCCTGGTGAGTCCTCTTCCACTACAACCGAGGTTACTGGGAGAGTGCCTTCTACTACCATAAGAACTTCCTCTTCTACCACCTTTGTGTCAAGGCACTCCCTTCCTGCTATAAAGCCAGAAGGAGACATCTAGGTCGCTAATGGAGAGAAATCCACAATTAATGAATCTAGACTTCATACTCTAGCCAGCCATTATGGCCTTCCTAAAGAATACATGGTTTATGGAGCTAGGAGTTTGGGAGCTTGTTGGACTAGTCTTGATGGTTTCATCATGGTTTACGAAGAATGTTTGGATTTCGGTCTTTATTTCCCTCTTCCTAATTTCGTGGAAAATTTGCTGGACCTCTATTATATCTGTTAGAGTCAACTAGCGCCTAACAGTTGGTTGTTGATCTTTGGTTTTATAGAGGCATGTAGGAATCTAGGATTGGTATTAGAGATGTGCCCAAAAGGCAATTGTCTTAGGTACTTAGTGTATACATTCATAAAGGCATTATTTCATTATATTAATATTCATTTGCATATTAATTGATATAGATCTTAAATTGATTAATGAAAGTTCATGATATGAAACATAACATGAAGAAAATCATGATGAGATCATGATAATGAGATTCCTATTATGTGTAACTATGTTAATATCTAAATTATTCATAGTCATAGGATCAACAAGATAGGACATTATTGATTCGGATAAATTAGCATATGTTATACTCCTTGATTGGATCAAGCAGAAGATCTTATAAGCTGTGAACATGAGATGTTCAAAGTTAACATGTGGATGCTTGCTAAGAGTAGTCAAGTACATTGGATGACCTGCTATGAGATGATCATATGGATTATCTATTCAAATGTCAATGATGACTCATCATAGCAATGGGGTAAGAATCCTTAGACTTGAGGTACTCAAGGATATCATGGATACTGATTCTGTGCTTTGACTCCATTCCTTGTTGCCTCATAGAGGTCGCTCATAAGGTGGTGATTGGGTACAGCCTGAGGTATTCAAAGGTAATTGGGTAGCCAACAGAGGATTCATCGCTCCTGATAGAGGGAGAGTATACCCACGGCCTCTTGTTGGGATCATTACTCGGGAATCTCTTGCTAGAATGGAACTATCATGAAGATGGTCTTCAGTGACATGTTTAATTGAGTAATGAGTCTTAGTGATAAGATCTAAAATCACTTGGGCTAGGTATGACATAGTCAATCTAACGGGAGTTGACACATAGTCCATGCTTTGAACCGAGTGGGGTATAGAATGGTGAAAGGACGAGTTGCATATATTGTTGTCTATGGAAAGGTTCGTAGTCAAACCACTAACTTTTTGGTCAATTGGAGATCATGATGTGTTGCTAGATACCACTCATGATTTGCTTAAATTATTTGATAATTTAAGTGGCCAACATAATCGGGAACCTAATGGGTCATATGCATTGGAATTGTGAAGAATGAATACTAGGGATAATTTAGATACAAACATAATTACACATGATAGGAATCTCATTATCATGATCCCATCATGATTTCCTTCGTGTTATGTTTCATATCATGGACTTTCATTAATCAGTTTAAGATCTATATCAATTCATATGCAAATGAATACTAATATAATGAAAGAATGCCTTTATGAATGTGTACACTAAGTGCTTAAGGCGATTGCCTTTTATGCACATCTCTAACA
>CATIWF010037100.1:0-39026 GCA_949630135.1 Balakata baccata | reverse complement strand
AAAATTGCAAATAAATAATCCACTTATAAATTTTTAACATTATTACTTTCATATTTTTTTTCACATTTAGCTTAAATAATTTTTAAAATTAAAATTAAATATTCCACTTAAAATTATTTTAACTTATTACTTTTAAATATTTCTCAAATTTAACTTAAATATTTATTACTTCTTATCTCATTATCCTAACTTAAATTTTCTTCTCAATTTGTACAAATTAACTCCAAGTAATTATAATTTATATAAATAATACATTATTTTAGCCTTAATAGTATTTTTTTAATTTATAAATTATTTTCAATTATTAAATTTAAATTTAATTTTACATTAAAAAATAATTTAAACCGGGCAAAACGATTAAATTGGGACAAAACTGGCCAGTTCGAAACCGACTAGGAACAGTCCCCTGGCCGGTTCCAGTCAATTTCAAATTTTTTTAAACCATAAAACTGCTGGTTCCGAACCGCTTACCATATCTATTTACTACAATATATGTATTGACACTATTCAATTTTTACTTAGATAAGTTGTTAACCTATTATCTACGTAAATATTAAAAAAAAAAAACTCAAAATGTTTACTTATTTAATACTCTTAATTTAACAACATTAATTATTCTCCCCTTCTTGATTATTTCATTGAAACTCTATCTTAAACTTTAATTTTTTACTCAATTTAATCAATTGCTCTATTTTCAATTTAAAACTATCATATTAAATTAATTAGCTAAATTTCAATTTAATTAATTTAAATTTCAACTAATTGTACAACATATAAATTAATCAATAAAACTCAAATTTATGTCAGTTTAATCAATTGAAGTTAAACATTTATTTTAATGAATTGAATCCTAATTCACATCAATTGAATCAAATAAATTATTTAAATTCTATTTTAATCAATAAAAATTTAATTTAATTTCAATTTATCCATCGAAATCCAATTTAATAAGTTAAATATTAATTTATTCAATTAAACATCAATATATATATATCAATTGAATCAACTTAATTAATTATAACTTAATCAATTTAAAACTATCATATCAAATCAATCAGCTAAATCTCAATTTAAAATTCAATTAATTGGCTAATCTCTAAATTAATGAATAAAGTATAAATTTATTTCAATTTAATCAAATTATTGATTTAGTTCCAATATAATTAATTAAAAATTCAATCAATTAAACTCCAATTTAATGGATTAAATCTTAATTTATATAAGTTGAATCATACTATTTGATATTGAATTATGAAAGTGTTGCCTCTAAATTTTGAATCATTATTAGATCATATTAAAGTTTTTTAAATTCATTATAATCCCCACCTACATCACTACATGAACATATATAACTCAAACATTTAAATTCCAAAATAAGATTTCCATTTAGGATTAAAATTCTCCTTTTTTTTTTTTCTAGTGGAAGAAAACAAACCGACAAACTAAACAATAATCCTTCAAGCAGTGCTATCTCCAAACGAAAGATAGAATTCTTTTATGCTTGAATTTTTGAAAAATTTATCAACCTAATAAATGGAAAACAATATGTATTAATATATATAAATATATAACCTTTCGTTTTACTTTGAATTAGATTATGATTTTGTTTTTATCACCACTATCTAAATTTCTCATTTTAAAATTCACTTACTGTAAAATCCTCATCTTGCCTGTTTGTTTCGAGTCCAACAATCCTTCCTTGTTTGCTAAACATAATGTTAATTTTGAACAAAATATATCTACTTTAGGATAAAATGATTGTGGATTAAATTTCAACTTAGGCCGTTATCAAATATATGCTAAATACTCCTATTACATATCCCCAATCCCAAATCTCTTGCGGAGACGAAAAGGATAAAATGAAGCTTTGACTGAACCGATTACTTCACCAAAACCACACGTCGTCTTTTTTTTGGTCCGTTTCTTGCTCTCCCTAGTTGGTTCTCGGCTTGTGATTCTCTCTTGGAGACGTGACGACGACAAATTTTCCTAACGCAGTTTCTATTCTCCAATTTCTATTTGTAGAAGAAGGAAACTGAAGCAGAGAATGAAAGCAGTAGTGATCACTGAACTTGGAGGCCCAGAGGTGCTGCAGTTGCAAGAAGTAGAGGATCCTCAAATCAAAGACGATGAGGTTTTGATCAAAGTGGAGGCCACAGCCCTCAACCGTGCCGATACGCTGCAAAGGGTGGGCAGGCACCCACCTCCCAAGGGCGCCAGCCCTTACCTGGGCCTTGAATGCTCCGGCACCATCGAAGGCGTGGGGAAACTCGTTTCTCCTTGGAAAGTGGGCGATCAGGTAATTCCAACTTTCCCCCAAAAAACCAGATTCAATTTTCTGTTCTCGGTTTAATCACATTTTATTTGTTGAAAGAAATTGGTGGTTGATCTTTTTTCTTTTATTAGTTCTTGATATGTCGCAATTTGTTTAGCAATCCAAAAGATTGAAGCTTGTAGAACTCTGGCCTGAAATACTTACTATTTGATAATAAATTGATTTATGTGTAAAAAAGAAAAAGTTCTAGCTTTTGATCTTCTGCGATTAAAGATAATTTTCTTACTCTTGTGTGCAGGTGTGTGCTCTGCTTAGTGGAGGAGGCTATGCAGAGAAAGTTGCTGTTCCAGCAGGACAAGTTCTTCCCATCCCTCCTGGAATTTCCCTCAAGGATGCTGCAGCTTTCCCTGAGGTGGCATGTACTGTTTGGTCCACTGTTTTTATGATGAGTCGGCTGTCCGCAGGGGAAACGTTTCTGGTAACTTCTGATCCAAATTTAAATTTTGATTTGTGCTGACATAGTGGCTATGTTTATCCGACTGGTGCATCACAAATTCGTTTTATTGTTGAGTTATTTATATACATTGATTCTCTATGTCTTACTTAGAAGGTAAAAATGTTAGGTGTATGCCTTTTCACATCGACTTTTCATCGTGTGGCTTACTTCAACTAAATCCAATTTGAATTCCAGATTCATGGGGGCTCTAGTGGGATTGGTACTTTTGCTATTCAGATTGCTAAACATCAAGGAATTAGAGTGTTTGTCACAGCAGGTTGGGCCACCCTTTCCATGAGGTACCTTGATTTGCCACAAAAACATATTAAATTGTTCATATATATATATTTTTTTAATGGTCATCAGGAAGTCAGGAAAAGTTAGCTGCTTGTAAGGAACTTGGAGCTGATGTGTGCATCAATTACAAAACAGAGGACTTTGTTCTACGTGTGAAGGAAGAAACTGGTGGGAAAGGTATATTCTTTTTGTCAACATTTCAAATATAATAGTTTGTGTATGAAACATGGAAATGGGCTAGCTATTCCTAAATGCATGAAAGGATTGAAAATTTTCTGCTCTTTCGTTAAGCCAAATGCATTGGTTTTCATGGCAGGTGTTGATGTTATTTTGGACTGTATGGGAGCATCCTACTTTCAAAGAAATCTGGAAACCTTAAGTGTTGGTGGGAGGCTTTTTATCGTTGGCTTCATGGGTGGAGCTGTTACCGAGTTAAATTTGACTACTTTGTTGGCAAAGCGCCTCACAGTGCAAGGTATTATAGATGTCCTTCGTTTCTTATGTGTTTTAATTGCATGGTCTTGGAGTTCGGTGAAACCATCAAATTCTGTCAACTAAGATGGATGCGCAATAGCATCATACATGTCTGCTGCCCACCCCACCAATGAACACCACTGCAGCCCAGTTCTTTAAAGTTATCCTTCTAGTAGGTGTTTTGCCTGGATTGAATCCTGTAGGCAAGTTAGTATGCAACTTTTTACATGGTTCTGATTTTCTTCCTTGTTTTCAATCATGATAAATGAATTATATTACTTTTTTTCAATCATAAAAGTTTGATGAACTTCTATTTCTAAAAGAAAATTACTAAAGGATATTTTGAGGAGAAAATGTTTATTAGCAATCATTGAAGGATAATAATCAGGGGCGGATCCATTCAAGGGCCAATGGGGGCACTTGCCCTCATTATCCAATCAAAATTTAGTAGTGACTATATAGTGTATATATTTATTGCCCCCATGCTAAAATTTATATTTGCCTCCACTAGTTTAATATGTCAAATATTTTATTCAATGAATTAAGTTTGACCAATCAACAATCACTAGTTTATTTATAGAATATATTTTTACTAAAACAAAAGAAAATAAAGTCAAATAATTTAATGTATTTCTAATACAAAAAGGAAAAAAACTTGGCATATCAAACAAGTTATAACACCATAATCACTCATTTAATGTAAATATAAAATCTTTTTATTCTCCATAATAAAGAAAAAAGACCATTTTTCTCCATTTTAGAAAACCAAATAGCATTTTGCCATTATCAAACCTTTCTTTTCGAAAACAAAATAACAGTCATTATCTTCCAAATTCCTGTCTAAATATTTGATCAATTCAAAATTACAAAAAAAAAAAAAAAACAAGATAAAGAGATTAATAAATACATATTATTCTACTTGATTACACATTTTATTTTTATCTTTTATTTTAATTTCATAGTATTTTTGTTTTGATTTCTTCAAGCAATGGTTTTGATTAATAAATACAAATGGGATATTTGGAATTGTTTTTTAGTGTTTCAAAAGCATGTTTTAAATTTTTTTGATTTAATTGACTGATTTTTTTTAATTTTTTATAAACTATTTTTCTTAAATCTATTTCTAGAAAAAACATCTATTTAACTGTTTCTATTCAAAAACAGTTTTCAAAACTTAAAAAAGTAAAAGATACAATTTTTTTTTTTCCAAAAAACACTTTTTCTCAACGTAATGTCAAGCAAAAACCCAAAGTGGTTTTGTAGCTGTGATAATTTTTCTAGTGGAATTTATTAGAAATATATATTTTATTATTAAAAATTATTATATAAATAAAAGTTTGTTAGAAAATTATTATATAAATAAAAGTTTTGAAGTGAGCTTCTAGATTTGCCCCTGATAATAATACAAAGCTTTGGAAAATGATGCTGATTTGTTGGAAACCTTAAAACTATGATCTTTCTTGGTATCTTGCTTTCATTAATCCATTTCTCAATCCAAAGTATTGACTTATGTATCAAGTGGGCAACATCCATGCATCCTTAGTGCATGTGCTTGCTTCTTTCAATAAGAAAATGAGGTTCATGTTTTATAATACATAATAAAATGTAAATAATTAAAGTGAATAATTAACTAACTATTGCTTCTGTTATGTATCATTACTTCTCATTTCTGTGAACATTCTACGAAACATGCAATTGGTAACCGACATCTACTTTCCATTATAGAATTGGTTGTATAAGAAATAAACTTTTATCAAAAGATTAATTGTTATAGTGCTTGACCCCTGAATAATTTCAAATTCATATGTGTCTCTGTGTATCGTGTGTTTTTGGGTTTGCTAAAGAGTTTATTTTTGCATTGAAATGTAACAATTATATGTTTGTCTTGCAAATTATATATGCAGCGGCGGGTTTGAGGGGTAGAAGTACAGAAAACAAAGCAGAAATAGTGAATGAGGTTGAGAAGAATGTATGGCCTGCTGTTGTTGCTGGCAAGGTGAAGCCTATAGTTCACAAACATTTTCCATTATCCGAGGCAGCGGAGGCTCACCGGCTCTTGGAAACCAGCCAGCACATTGGCAAGATTCTGCTTATTCCATGATGTCATGAATGTCCAAGCTGCTTTAGTTGATGACAACACTAGTCATGTTGTTGGGATGTATCTATGAAATGGCTATTCTCATATTCTGTTGTACTGGCCAGCAATCAAGGAATAAAATGAAGCCTAAGGATGATGTTAGCGGTTTATCAGTTTGCTGTTTGTAAAATTACTATAATTTTCCTTGAATGGAAGTCATAGAATTTGATACAAAGGGTTGATTTTAAGTTAATGCCGGAATTTCATTGTTCTGAAACTTGTTGAATGACCTGGCACTGTTTTAGTTTGAAAAATTGTCGTCTTCTTGGAAACAACTGGTTTGCAGGAAAAAATATCTGAGTTGAGCTATGAAGGACAAGTCATTTCTATAAACGATCAGTTCTCCAATAGTCTACACTGAATGGTTGCAACAACTATTGGTGTAGAAACTAAGACAGCCATTTCAAAAGGTAATAACAATATCAAGGTAGAAATTAGCGTGTGGCCAGCTAAACAAGAAATCGAGCAGTAAGGAGGAACACAGTTAACATACTGGAAGAACATAAGCCTTTTCTGGGAGCTTTTTAAACATATTTCTGTCGCTTGAAAAGAATGTCAAAACCGTGTCACACTTAAGTGTATATTAACAAAAATTAATGATAATATGATTCAAAAATAACGTTCAAGTATGATAACAAACCGGTTAGAGGCAATATGAAAAAAATAGATAAATTGGAAGGGCTGCATATAGTTAATGCCTTCTACCCTTTTTTTCCCCTATCCAAGGGCAAAGCAAATATCTTTGGAGTAAGAAAGTTGTTTCCTCGTTGCGTTATAATTCCACATTTTTATTTTGTCGCAAAAATTAAAGTTGAAAACAGTAACTGTGCTTATTTTCCATTTCATCCAAAACCTGCAATATTTTCATCAAATCTTGTAAAGTCCTTTTTTTTTCCCCTTTCCTGAATAGAAGTCATTTGACTGTGAATTTGCAACATCTTTATGAAAGTTTGATTTTTTATTTTTTTACAAAAATTGATGAATATCAGCTTCAAGTTAAATTCAAGTTTGCCCTTCTGCTACTATGGATTGGGCTTACGGTAAAGGCCTGTTAAATATTGGAATTCGTAATCAAGGCTCTTAATATTCAATAGATGTCGTGTTGAATCCTTGAATTTTATGAAAACCATTTAAATTTTCCGTTTCGTTTATTGGTATCATACCAGAAAAATTCAAGGGACATGAGTGATTTTAAAATTCATAAAATTTATAAATTTTAAATTTATAAATTATAAAATTCATAAATTTTAATAATTTTATTATTTGGTTTAATTATAAAATTTATCAATTGTTGATATAATTATCCTTACATTATATTTGGTTCAATTACCATAATTCATAGATTTACAATTAATTTCTAATTTTACTATTTATTAAATATTGATAATTTATTATTAATTAAACATATAAAATCAATTCGACTATATACTTGCAAATTTAAAAAAAACAGGTATTTTAAAAGTTAAAAATAAAGTTATTATAATATTTAATTACACTGCTAAAAAGTATTTTTTTATTAATAACTTAATATATATCGACACTATATTATACAAAATAATTAGTTGAAATTAAAAGAAAAATAGTTTTTATATTTTTATAATAAGGATATTTTTATATTATTATTAATTTATTAGAGACAATTTTAAAATAAAAAAATTTTACAATAATTTTTTGCTCAAAATCTATGAATTTTAAGCTTTTTATCTAAGAAATCAAATATTTAAAAAATAAAAAATTTTAATGAATAAGAAATATAAATTCCTAAATTATTTAAAATTATTGGTCGAAATCCGTTGATCCAAATATAGCCCAAATCCTTTTTCATAAAGGAAAAGGAATTCAATTTCTATTCAAGAAATGATTCGTACTTCCTTCACAGGTTGGGATTGTTTTATTAAAGCTATAAATAGCCGATAGTGCTCTCACTCTGGAGCAGATCTCCCGCTAGCTTCGTTTAAAATTCCGCCATGGCGATCCTCTCTAATTACGAAGAAGGTCAACACGACCAAACCCAGAAACCTCCATCCCCAAAGGCACAAGAGAAAGAGAAGAAAAACTTGCTCGTTCCAAGCAATGGCAATGGTCTGGACATGGAGAACCATTCATGGACGCAGACTCTGCAAGAGGTGACCGTCACAGTCCCAGTTCCTGCTGGTACAAAATCAAGGCTAGTAGTGTGCGAGATAAAGAGGAAATCTTTGAAAATTGGACTCAAGGGTGAGGCGGCGCCCATAATTGAAGGAGAGCTCTTTGAGACAATAAAAGTGGATGATTGTTTCTGGAATTTGGAGGATCAAAAGCTAATCTCGGTGCTGATGACGAAGGTTGACAGGCAGAATTGGTGGAAATCTCTGTTCAAAGATGGCCCTGAGATTGATACCCAAAAAGCTGAACCAGAAACCAGCCATCTTTCTGAATTGGACGGAGAAACGAGGTCTGTTGTGGAGAAGATGCTGTTTGATCAGCGACAGAAGCTGTTGGGTCTTCCTACAAGCGACGAGATTGAAAAGCAAAACCTCCTCAAGAAATTCATGGCTCAGAATCCAAACATGGACTTCTCCAATATGAAGATGATGTAGTTGTTTTTCAGCCAGGATTAAGATTAGCTCAACGTTTATACATTTTATGAGAATAATTCAGTAAAGTTTTTCCTTTCAGTTTTTATTTCCTACTCCAATCTACTAGCTCGTTATATTCTCAAAATCCATGTATTTATTCCTAGGTTCAGCTTCTAGTTTCTGCCTCTGAATTTTGTTGTTCTCCTAATATTAATTAAACTTTTAAATTAATGAAAATTTTTTTTTTAAATTTTTGTAATGCAGCATTTTTAATTTTTTTCAGTACACAATTACACAAGCTAAAAACCAGTTATTTTAGTTCGATTTTGTTGAGACCCAGTAAATTTGACAATTTTTTAATATTTGAAATTTAATAAAATATAAATATAAATATATCAATTTTAATTTTAAAAATTACGTGATTTTATTTTCTAAAAGATGAATTAATTTAATCCTAAATTAAAAAAATAATAATCTAAAAAAGTTTCGAATTAAAACAAGGAATTTTCACAAAAATGAAAGCAATCGCTTAAATATTTACCGAAATATCATCCTTAATGTTTTTTTTTTCAAAAATGGAAAAAGCACTGAATTTTTTTTCAAAATTACTGAACGCGCTAATAATATTATAAAAATATTGAAATTCAATGTTTATCAAAGATTTATCCGAGATTATCCAAGATTTATCAAAAAAATTTAATAAAAATTAAAATTATGAAAAATTTATCAAAGATTTACTTAAAGTTTACTTAAATTATAGTAAAAAATTACCTAATATTTATCATAAAATTAATAAAAATTAAAGTTATATAAAGTTTACTTAAAATTTACTTAAAATTTATCACAAAATTAAAGATACAAAAAGTTTATCAAAGATTTACTTAAGAATTATTCAAATTATACCCAAATATTTATTAGAAAATTAATAAAAGTTAAAAGTTACACAAATTTAGCTTAAGATTTACTAAAATTTACCCAAAATTTATACAAGATTTACCATAAAATTAAAAAAATTGAAGTTAAGATTTATTCAAGTTATACTAAATACTTACCAGAAAATTAATGCAAGTTGAAATTACACAAAATTTAATAAAGTTTATTCAAAATTTACCAAATATTTATCTAAACTTTATCCCAAATTTATCAAATACTTAGCCAAAAGTTTACCAAAATAAGTAACGTAATTAAATTAATTAAATACAAATTTATATATTTCCTTTGATATTTAAGGTTTACCAAAATTTATTTTGGTAATTAAATAATTAAATATAAATTTACATATTTATTTTCCTAATTAAGTTAATAAAATAATAATTAAAAACAAATGAATGCATATATAAGAACAATTGGTAATTATATAAATTAATTAAATTCTTAATACATGTCTAAAAAATGGAAAAAAAATTATTTTCTTTCTCAATTAAATGAAAAAAATATGATAAATACATAATAATTTTTACATTTTAAAAAAATGAAAAAATCGGTAAAAAGTAAAAATAAATAAATTGATATTTAATTTCGGTAAATTTGAAAAAAAAAAAGAAAATCGGTAAACAGTATAATTTTTTATAAGAACAGTGTAAAATCCTCTTAAAACAACGTGATTCGAACTCAACAAGTCGGGGCCGAACACAACTTGGCCCATAGTTTCCGCCAAAGGGCCTTCAACCTGGTCGGCACCCGTGTAATGAAAATTGGAAAACGTTTCTTTTGTCTTCCTGTTTTGGACCCACATCAGAGTTGTTATTCTAACTCTGAATCTAAAAGTTAGAACAAGTGTAAAATCAATCGTTCAGTCTATTCTCCGTTTCTCTCTCAAATCATAATCTTCCCCGCCTCGATCTGTAAGTTCCTGTTATCTGTGCATTTTTAATTGTAGTTCAAATTTTCTGCTCGAGAAATACAGTTGTGACTGAATTAGGACCACTCAGGGGAAGATGATTGATGATCTTGTCTGCAAAGTTCCTGTTTTTACTTCTATTTTTTTAATCCTCTAATCTAAAGCACCATTGATGGACACAATAACTCACTTCTTGGTGTTATGAGAAAATACAAGAAAATTGTTAGTTCAATATTAAAAAAAAGTACAAAATGGAAAACCAATCTGAGGCCGTGTAGTATACAGTTTTTTAAAGACAAATTCGCCTTCTATACTGGTATTTAGGATAATCGGCGTTTGTCTTCCAGGATACAACAGATTTCAAATAGTTGTTGAACACGCAACACCTTATAGCAAACTTTAATTTATCACAACCTCTATCACTTGAGAAGAAGAAGGAGAAGAAAGAGAAAATACAATCTGAGGTATTATGATGGACACAATAACTCACTTCTTGGTGTTATGAGAAAATACAAGAAAATTATTAATTCAATATTCAAAAACAGTAGAAAATGGAAAACCAATCTAAGACCTATGTACACACAGTTTTCTTAAGATAAATTCGCCTCCTACACTGGTGTTTAGGATAACCGGCGTTTGTCTCCCAGGATACAACAGATTCCAAGTAGTTGTTGAACACACAACACCTACCTACAGCGAACTTTAACTTATCACAACCTCTATCACTTGAGAAGAAGATGGAGAAGAAAGAGAAACACTTCGAAAACAATCAAAGTATACTCTTCATCAACACTTCAAAATTCAAGCTTAAACCACCTATTTATACTAGATGGAGGAGACATGGGATTAATTGTGATTAATTTCCTTTCAAGGCTGTCAATAATGTCTTTGTAACTCTCAAATAATGGTGAAATTAATCTTTGTAACATCAGAAATTGACATTCCAAAAGATATGAAGCTCAAAAGTCCATTCTGGAACAGAATCCACACGGGAGTGTGGATCTGCCTTGCTCACCCTGCAAATACAACAACATGACCATGTGGATTCACACGGGCGTGGCAGACTGCCAATTGTGTGGATCAACACTCCAGAAATAAAAAAATAATTCGGCTTGTTCATGACCACGAGATTTTGGGTCGATATTCGTGTACGCAGGTCCACACCCAAACATTTGCACCTCCCCTTGCTCCTGAGCACGTGAGAGAAAGCCTTTCATTCTACTTTTCTTACTCATGTAAGAATGCATCTCTATATATAAACACAAGTACAACTTCAATTCTTAGTGATGTGGGGCAAACTTTCACTCACTTTTCACCTTTAAATCTCCTTACCAAGGAGTTTACTTTGAGCTTCAATTTCTATTCACACATTTTCCATTTTGAGCATATGAATACATTAATTCATAGTCCTCATGTCAAGGAACATATATCCGGATCTTTCTCCCAAAACCGAGTTGTGAGACCCACCCGAATAATCCTCTCAAAATGGCTCATAATCACAATTTTTTCCAACACTTGGAACTTTGGGAATTGCTCAAAACTATGCCTTAATTTCTATGCATTCCCATAGTACAGCTGGTTCAGTGAGCCAAGCTCAGAACAATGGCAGCTCAGAACAATGGCAGTAAGCGTTCTGTTCGCCTTTCGAATTGTTAGGAAGGGTACCGAGTTGTTAGAAACAGGCTCTCTTATATGCTGGATTTTAATTGCGCGTAAATTTCCCTTTTTCATGTGTTTGTGTTTCAGACTTATGTAGCTTTGATGTTGAGTTTAAATTGAATATTATATTACCTATAGAATAAACTCTCTGTTTTATTTCTGCTAGCTGCATCATGTCTTTGTAACTATGTGGTATAAGATAGAGTTTGTGTAATGTGGTAATGGTGGGTTCCGAAGAAGTGGCATGAATGCAATTCTTCTGATGCATCTTATGTTTCTGTTACATGCAAGTAAAATGATAATCATCAATTAGATAAATTATGTAATACTTGTGTAGTGGCTCAATTACATTTGTAGAAGCCTCAAGCTGGTCTCTTTCGTTTCTAAATTTTTGTGCTGTATATACTGCTTGATGTTTAAGTCCTATTGACAACTAATCCTGTGTACATGATGACTTGTTTTTGCTTTTGAGCAGATTATTGCTTCTCAAACACTTCTTAATGATGGATTTAAGTAAATTGAATCGTGAGCAACTCACACTAATGGGATCTGCATTCTGTACAATGCTTACAATGCATTTTACGCTGCAGCTTCTATCACAGCATCTTTTTTACTGGAAAAACCCTAAGGAACAGAAGGCTATAATCATTATTATCCTTATGGCTCCGATATATGCCATTAACTCCTTTGTGGGTTTGTTGGACATCCAGGGTAGTAAGGCATTCTTCATGTTTTTGGACTCCGTTAAGGAATGTTATGAGGCTTTGGTAAGTTTCTTATGCTCAAATATGATTTGGCTTTGTCTTGTGGCGCTTTGGCTCATCACATCACTTATAGCATTCCATTTATATTTTCAGGTGATTGCCAAGTTCTTGGCATTGATGTACAGTCACCTGAATATATCCATTAGCAGAAATATTGTGCCAGATGGAATAAAAGGACGAGAAATTCACCACTCTTTCCCGATGACTCTATTTCAGGTGTCAGAGCAGATTGTGTACTTTTATCTTTCCTGTTTCAAATTGATGCATATAAATACAATTAGATTTTTGCATCTAAATTCATGTTAAATATATTGGACATGTTTCACAAACTGCAGCATCATACTGTCCGGCTGGACCACCATACTCTAAGACTTCTCAAATACTGGACATGGCAATTTGTTATTGTCCGCCCAATATGTTCCATTCTGATGATAACTCTACAAATTCTTGGGATTTACCCTACTTGGTTGAGTTGGACATTTACAGTTATTCTCAACATATCAGTTTCTCTGGCGCTGTATTCCCTGGTGGTGTTTTACCATGTGTTTGCAAAAGAGCTGGCACCACACAACCCACTTGCAAAGTTCTTGTGCATCAAGGGTATTGTCTTTTTTTGCTTTTGGCAGGTAATTATCTACTCCTGTCACTTTCATGTTTTATTTTGCTTCATCTTGGAAGGGTTTGGTAGGAGTTTTAAGCTGAAGATGGTAAAGTTCATAAAAGAAGCCCC
Source organism: Balakata baccata (assembly GCA_949630135.1). NCBI lineage: Eukaryota > Viridiplantae > Streptophyta > Magnoliopsida > Malpighiales > Euphorbiaceae > Balakata > Balakata baccata. Next base: position 25,796 of record CATIWF010037100.1, on the reverse strand, counting down.
AAACAAATAGCTGAACCAAGGGCAAGGCTACCAATCTCACATGGCCTATCCAATGAGCTGTTGCTTAAATTACCTTTAATTTGAGTTGTTAAATCAAACTTCCAGGACTTTATCAAGTTCCAAACAATCGTGCCTTGCTGAGCCAGGGTAGATTACTATGGTTATAAATATCTATTTAGTTTTAGTTTTTGCATATTATTACATCTATGCTCCTCAAAATTACAAGGTCTAACTACTCAGCACTCTTCTGAAACTTTCTTTCCAGGATTTATCTTCTCCAATTTTAATGTCATCTTGTCCTCTTTATCTGTTTCTGTAAATAGTATGCATGTCATTGCTTATCTACAAATGTTGTCGTTGTTCATATGCAGGGAGTGGTGCTTGACATACTGGTCGCTGTGGGTGTAATTAAATCTCATCATTTCTGGTTGGATGTGGAGCACATTGAGGAAGCTCTGCAGAATGTCTTGATATGTTTGGAGATGGTTGTATTCTCTGTTCTGCAACAGTATGCATATCATGTGAGGCCTTATAGTGGAGAAGTGGAAGCTAAGCTGAAACAAAATAAGCAAGAATGATATGGCTATACCCCTAAACTATAGAGAGGACATGTTACATTTGCAAATTGACTCATTTTATAGATTGCTCTATGCATAGATGGCCATGTAGAATAGCATTTCATGAAGAAGAATGGCATCTTTTGTTGCCTATTCAGTGAAACCCATCAATATGAGTGCCTTTGCTGCTGCAAATAATATGTATGATTTAATTATACTACAACTCAGTTTTCTAGCTGTGTGTTTTTTTTCCCTCTTATTTCACATACAGGGATTGGATTCTGTTGTTATTTCTGGGATGATGGTTTTGTGAAATCAATTCCAATAATTATTTCTGAAGTGGGATGACGTCTAAGAGCCACCAAGGCTACTTGAAGTTGCCTCGACAGTAGTCAAGCACTAGCTTCTTAAGATATGAATTGATATCAATTTTCAACACCCATTAGAAATGTGGTTGTGGAAAAATAGAATACATTTGAAAATTTCAGATTTGTAGCTGATGTATTAATTTCTAGCAAGAAATCAACGTCAAAAACTCTGTTGGTAGCCATTGAGTTCGAAAGCCAATCAACTGCTAACTTTCAAGGTTCTGGTTGATATAAGTGAATTTCATAACTTTATTTAAATTTATTTACAAATCTCTTTTAAATTTTAGTTTTTTTTTTAATTTTCTTATCTTTGCTTTGGTTCTATCTTCTAATTTCTTTGATTCTAGAACATAATATATTATTAATTGTACATTTTTTAAAAAAAAAAAAGATTTATAGTAATTAAAAGATTTTGAAAATGTGAAAAAATTATTTTTAAAATTAATTAGATTACATTTACAAATAACCCAAAAATTAATTTGGCATAAACTAATCACTGAAAAAATAATAAATAAAGGCAAATTGTGATTTGATTCCACCAGCACCCACCAAGCATTAGAGGAGGATTCTGAAGGATTTGGGGAGAAAAAGAGTGGCCACTTGAAAATTTTGTCAAAATGATGAAGATTTACATAAAAATATTTGTTGAATCCCAACCTATATAATGGACAATAGGTTCAAAACAAAATGGAAAAGTACTTTTTATTTCTTTATTGGAGATTTTAGCATAATTCCTATGCCTTTGATACATGTGATATCCTGTGGTTGGTGTCCAATAATACCTGTCATTAAATTATTGTCTTTTAGGCCTTAATATCAGTCTTTTGGATGAAAATTAAATAATATTCTTTCATTATTTTTTTTTAAAATTTTCTTTAATTATCAATTAATTAGAAATAATCATAATGAATCAAACTCAATTAAATGGGATTTGATAGAATTCCTGCATAGAAATAAAAGGAAAACAATGGTTATGGTATACCAAACTTGGTTCCCCACCATCCAAGTCATGGCTTTGATAAGATTCTTTCCATCGCTTTATTAATCAAATAAGCATAACTTAAAAATTTAAGTTGTTTGTTTTTTATATTGATGATAAAAATTAAAATGTTATAATTAAATCATATCTCTTTTTCATAATTTTATAATTTTGAAGTGTAATTTTATGGGAATTTTTTTTTTTATGTGAATGATTGCCTAAAAACAAATTTACAATGGCACGTTATATCCTTTTCTTTCATGTTTTTCCCAGCAACTAAACGGAAAAAACATAAAACACTTGAGCAACCAAACAAAGAAAAAGCGCCGTCAAAGCTTACCCACGCATGAGGAGCCACGGTACAAAAGCAAAGCATAGAAAGCGCCACTATTGATGAGTCCTTTCAACGCGTGTGAATATACACGCTGGTCTCCAATCAATAATATTCTCTAGTTGGACACAGCAAAGTCAAGCATAACCCAACAGAAAGACACCCACTTTGCCATTCTCCTTCTTCTTTCTCTTCTCTTCTTCCTTTTCTTGGACGGTTTCTCTGATTCTAAGTCCACCTACAAATACGTTAAAGATTTTTTGAAGATCAAATATTTAAAGTTTGAGTCTTGATTCTTCGACTATAGATTATTAATCTGCCTAAACATGAACCAGAAGGCCAGCGTTTCGAAAGAGCTTAATGCCAAACATAGAAAGGTCCATCTTTTATGATAATTTCTCTTTGTTTAGTTTAATTTTAATATTTTTATGTCAACCTTTTTTGCTAGCTACATGTTGGCTTTGAACTTTCGTGTTGTTTGATGTTGATGAAAATAGATTATCGATCGTCTGCTATTTCTGGATTTAATTCTGTTGTTTTATCTTTCTTGTTCATTTTAACTTATAACTTAGTTTACTTGTAGAGGTGTTCAAGGAAAAAGTTGAATCGAACTTGTGTCTTTGTTGGGTATGCTCATGTTTCAATACATGTTAAATAAGTTGTGCACTGAGGAAAATTCTTTTCAGTTATATTTGTTACTTGAAGGTGTGTATCGGTTTAAATTTTAATCTAATATCGCCTTTTAAGAAAACTTAAGCTTCTCGATAATGATCATTACTACCTAGCAGTCACTATTTTGCACCATTAAACTTATGACTACGTATTTCTTCAAATAGTTTGCCCCTTTATGTACTTAGTATTTAGCTACTACCTTCTTAAGGGAAATTCTGTAAATTTGTTTTGGGGGATAACATTTGATATATTCTTGGATAAAAATTTCAATGGGGAACACATTTTGGAGAAGTAAGATGAAAATTAAGAGATGCAAGCTAGGAAGGTGACCAAGGAAAACCCTTGCTTTTGAATTGAAGATATTCAGCTTCTGATTATGAAGAATATTTTACAATTTACTAGCTAAATGTAAACATCTTACAGAGGCAGGCAAGACTTGTAATCTCAATCCAGAAAAATGGTCATATAAGTATACATGACTTGATGGATGACCATGTCTATAGCTACTTCTTTCATGTTTTATTAAGCATTTAAGGTAGAGAAGCCTGTTTGAAGTTCATGTTGTAGCTGTGAAATGAGTTCAACTGTATTTGGTATCTTAATTTAGTCTCCAGACTATTAATACATATTAATAATAGAACTTGACAAGAGTCAGTGGTTACTTGATGTAATAGTGGAACGACATTGCATCTTTTTAGGATGATATCTGTTAGAGTTTATTTATATGTTTCTGAGTAATATTTCAGTGAATACATCAAGTTCATGACCTTATACATAACGTTTGGCCATTAACTTAACACAGATGTATTTTTCTCTGGTAATTGCTCTGTTGCATATTTAAATATTAATGTTGAACAGGAATTTGCTGTTTTTGAGGAAATTTTGAATGGTCTTTTTTATGCAATTTTCTAATTGTTGCACCACCAACTTCTGTTTAAGCAGGCTCATGTGACACTTATTTAGAAAAAAAAAAGGCATCTGCTATGATCCTTTTCTTTATTTCATTTTATTGTGTGTTCTTGTTACAATTTCTCTGTAATTTCTAGTGTGTGTATTATATTTATTTATTTGAATTGGTACACTGATTTCTGCTTTTAGTTTTCTATAACTTAATGATTAGAAAAATGAATCTCACTGCTGTAACTTAACTGCCTCCTTTTGTTTGTAGATCTTGGAAGGACTCCTTAAATTACCAGAGAATAGGGAGTGCGCTGACTGCAAAAGCAAGTAGGTATCGAAACACAATATATCATTTTTCTATAAAGAAACCACATTGATATAACGAAGATAAGGGGAGAGTGATGGAGATAACAATCTCCAGCTTTTAGTGATACATGCAAGTTCCTCTTGAGAGTTGGCTTCTTACTAGCATTATTTAGTAGTGTTTTGAAGAAGCATAATTTCTGGTGCTGTCATGTTTGCTATACAGAGGTCCACGATGGGCTAGTGTAAATCTAGGAATCTTCATTTGCATGCAATGTTCAGGGATACATAGAAGTCTTGGAGTACACATATCAAAGGTGGACCATCTCTTTCCCATGTGAAATGTTTGAATTTCTTTCATGTCAGACTCTTAACAATTAAAGCTTTGCAACTATGGATTCTTACATGATTTGACATCTTTTATGTGACTATGACTCAGGTAAGATCTGCCACTTTAGATACATGGCTTCCGGAGCAAATTGCATTTATCCAATGTGAGCACTAGTTATTATAACTCAACTCTTTCTTGTTTCTATTTATCCAATTTGTACCTAAGATTAATTTACAAGTTTCCCGTAATTTACCATTTCCTTCTTGTTGAAAGCTATGGGGAATGAGAAGTCAAATGAATACTGGGAAGCAGAGTTGCCTCCTGATTATGATAGAGTTGGGATTGAGAATTTTATTCGTGCAAAGTAAGTAAGCACATGGTTACCAGGAGTAGTATTTTGCTTACTTTGTTCTATGAAGTTGTCAACATTGTTGTTATAGATGCCTACATTTCCTGTCAGGTATGAAGAGAAGAGATGGGTTCCTAGGGATAGTAAAGCAAAATCACCTTCAAGGGTATTTCAGCAGCAGGCTTCACTTTATGGCAGAGGACCAGATAGTAGGCAAATAAATAATGTGAATCATGTTTCCGAGGAGAGGATTGTCATGCCTTTACTCGCTGCAAATGACAGAAGACCTGCTCATAGTACTGGGCATAGGCAAAAAAATTATGCAGATCATGTTCCTGAAGAGCGGAAATTCACATCTATACCCATCACAAATGACAGCGGACCTGCTTGTGGAAGTTGGAATCCAGTATCTGTTAAAGCATCCCCACAGGTGGATCTTTTCTCTCTTGGCTCTCTGAAGTTGACAACACGTGCTAGATTTCCTTGTTCTGCACTAATCATTTGATCTATAAGAACCTATTTTTTCATATGAGTGATATTAAAAGAATCATATTGGTAACGAGAAACTCTTTCTACCTTGCTTAGCCTTTGTTGTACACATTTAAATGTTTAACTGTCAATGAAGCTTTGAAAATTGGTGCTTATTAAATTCTTGTTGGTATAGTATTTGTAAATCAAGATGGCGATAACTTGGTATATCTCAAAATCTGAGTGCTTAAGTGTAAGATTGTCCGAATGCTTCAGAAACATGGAAATGTAAATTTGTCTTTGGAGGTGAATCCTACAGATAACTAGTTGACAGTTAATTATGGACAGCTGATTGAATTAGTGGATTAATCGGGGTAAATTTTGTCATATTTCTTCTTATTACATGTATTATCGTGTGTTCCAATATGCATACAATTTTTTTTTTCTTTTTTCTGCTGCTATTCTGTTTGAATAATGATAACTAATGGACTGGGTAAACAGGTTGCCATTAATACAAAACCACGAGAACCACTGAGCATTTCAAAAACAGCAGTCTCAAAAACTGAGCTGGTGAAGAAGGAGGAGAAAACGACAGTGGTGGCCACACCAGCAAAAGTGGACTATGCAACTGAACTTTTTAACTTGCTTTGCATGGATGATTCTAGTGGAAATTGCTTTAAGATTCCTGCTGGAGATAATGTTTGGGCTGGCTTCCAATGTGTGTTTTTACCATTTTCCCTGGTTTTCTAATTCAGTAGTCTTCTCTGTTCTTAGTTATTGCTTCTTAATTTGGTTATTGCCATTGACCTTGACCTCACCAACTCGCAGCTGCCAAAGTAGAATCAACATCAGGGAGAAGTGATACATCTGAAAGTAATTTGCAATTCAAACATGAAAATGATAACATATTTAAAAATGAACCGCCAATTGCACCACCCTTACAGACATCCCAAAAAGATGCAAAGAATGATATCATGAACCTCTTTGAGAAGGTATGAGTCTTGAAGCTTTCTAGATAAAAATTCTAGAACCATAAACAATCATAGATAGTTGTTACACAATTCCTTTTCCTGATAAGAGGGTTAACATTTCTGAGGGATACAATGAATTCAGCATGGAGCCTTGCGATAGAGGGTTATGATCGTAATTTATGGATTGATCATCTAGACATCTATGGCATAGCTGTTACCTTTATATTTATCTGTGTTGACTAAAGTGAGTTGGTGTAATCGTGAAGTTTTAACATTCACTTGAGGCCTGAAAGTTAAGTTTCAGTGTTAAGTCGGTGAAAAAATTTTGAAAAGTTTGATGAAGAAAAGAAATAAGAATGTCAATATTATTTTCCTTTTTTTTTTTTGTGATATTATCAATTAATTGGTAGTTCAAAGAGATTTATGCTCCTCCTTATCATCTTTATTGTGGATTTTGTGCAGTCCAACATGGCGTCTCCATTTTCTGCCCATCAACAACAACTTGCCATGTTATCCCAACAACAACAGGTCCTCATGGCAGCTGCACTGAAGTCTAGTGGTGGATCCCAAATCTTTTCTCCCAACAGACAAAAATTTAATGCCAATGGAAGTTACGTAGCTAATCATAATTGGGGTAGCACTGACCATCAAGTTCCTGGTGTGAGGATGCCAACTGCAGATGTACAAAAATATGTTCAGGTTCGAGCTCTTAAAATGCTACATTAAATGTTTTGACTTCAAAACCTCACGTCTTATCTTATGTTTTTGTGCCAGATTGGGAACAACCAGCAAGTGTATTCAGCTGGGAACCTGGTTAATGTTCCAGTATCAAGGTACACATACCATGGAGTTCAGCATTGTCATCTAGAAATTGCTATTTATGTACATTAGTTATTTTTGGTGTTTTGTCTTTCTATGTGGAGTAGCTAGTTTCTAGAGTTCCTTTTTGAAAAATTTTGCTTTAGGCGGAGCGAAATAATGAATTTGTTTGAGATTTACATCTAGATAAAATTTAACAGTTCATATTTTGTTCAAAGATTATTTAACTGTTTGATGGCTCCACTTGATAATATTTCTATTAGATTCAGCATATTATGTAAACTATTAAATTCCTGGTATTTCCTTAATCGCTTTGCAGCATGCATAGACCAGCGCCAGCAGCTCCAATAAATAATGCAACAAGTAGCAGAGCAACTGTTCCTTCTCCGTCATTCCCTGTCGCTACAACGCAACCTCAAGGATACTATGATCTCTCCTGCTTAACACAAGGGATGTTCACAAACGGTGACTAATATCATATTACCTTGTGGGGTTAGAGCCTTTCTTTGTATTGATTTGTACTTTCATATCATTAGTTGATAACAATAAAGTTGGATAATTGGATTGATTTAATTTAGCTTTGATTAATTTTGTTAATCATTTTAGTCCACCAAATTAAAGCTCGTCAGCTCGCAGCCTGATGCTTAGATGTTTATTCTTTACAATTAAGTTTCACTCTTTGCAACTACTGCTTCTTTTGAATCTTTTGATGCAATATATTGATTGAATAACTAAAATTTTGAAGTCCCATTCCCAAGTTGATGTTCTCTGAGGAAAACAATGCCAATTCTTAGGCATTTTATACTGCCATGTATTTGGCAGCAGAAACATTTTACTGCTTTGGCAGTAAAATAAATACCAGTTTCTCTATAGTTGGAGATTTTGTGTAGCTACAGAAGGGTGCATGATCCAAGAACTCTCCATCTTTGTGTTGGCTCGTGGTACTAATCTATTACATGTATGCACATGCAATTTCTTTCACATTGTTTTCTTGTTGTCTTTTCCAGGAAAAACAGTTCATGCCTAAATCAACATAAAATAATTTTGGATGAAAAAATCAACTTGTTTTTTTTGTAAATATTAAACTTAAATTTATGTCAATTTACTAATTTCATTAATAAAATACAAGTAATGGAAGATTTTCAGGCAGAGTGGTTAGCACAGCTTAGAATTTATTGGACTCCATTAATGAATAAATAAATATAGATATTCAAATCTTTAACTAATCTGCCATTTAGGTAACCTAAGTTGGGCATGCTAAGGAAAATCCTAGGATTCGATATCACTTTGCACTATAATATTACTAAGAAAGTTGTATAAGTTGAAAAAAAAATATGTTCTTTTGGTAAAAAAGAAAGACCATAGTATACAAGTGAAAGAATATACCGTTAAGGGTACCAAGAAGACGGATTAACATATGGCAATCTGTTGAGAAATGGGCGGTGCTCATAAACTGATTTGGACGTTAAGGTTGGGGTTGAAAAGTACCAAAAAAAAAAGCAGTTGGGTTATTTTCTCTATAACGTCACTCTATCTTACTCGTTTTTTACCAAAATTAAATTCACATTAAGATCTATGTTGCTAAAACTAAGTTCATCAATAAATTAATTTGATGTAAAATTTTTTAAGTAAATTCAGTCTACCACGTTATATATATATATATATATATATGCTAATTCAATTATTTAGTGATATATATTTAATTAGTTTATTTTTACAAATTAATATGATTACAACATACATTATGTGATTGAATTGGGTTACAGATAATATGATAGAATGAATATATTCAAAAATTTCTACGACAAATTAATGATAGCCTCATCGAAATACTTGTGGATTTTTCTTCGATATTCTGAGAAGAGACGAAGGTGTCTTCCTCATTAATTACCATATCCTTTTAATTTTACAATTTTCTATTTGCTGCCAAGTATGTAACCTTTGGAGCGGTAGTTATTAGTTAATTAGTTAATCCTTAACTGCTAATCCTCATAGCAGGACCTACCCACATTATATCTTCTTCCCACCATGTGACACATCACATTGAACGGGTAATTCCTTCAAGGATAAGGTTTAGTTTGATGACCAACTAAATATGGTTGCTTAAATTTTTTTTTTTTTATTTGGTATCTCAAATGAGTAGAATTAATTTTGAGTGTATTGGTACGGCAAAATACTACCTCAACCCTCAATAATTTTAAAATAATTATATATACAGGGCTTTTACTTGAAATATCTGATTAAGTTGTAAAAATCTTGTATTACATATATAAAAATTCTAACATTGCCTTTGTAATTGGTGGCCTAAACCATAACAATTCGGATAAAGGAAAAAAGCAATATATGATATATATCTAAAGATTGAAGCAGTAATTAATTTAATGGTGCTTTACTTATTATTTTTAGTATTAAATTTGGTTACAAGAAAGTTATACTGCCGACATCCACAATGAAGAATAAAATAGCAAGACATTCTGTAAGAAATTGGAGTCAAGTTGAAAAAGACCCTTACATTTACTCTTACCCATGCCATGCCATGCATACTTACAAGAATGATCCAACGGCTACTATTTATTTATAGGAAAATTTTTTGTCTAATATGATGATAATGTCTTCATTATTGTATTAATCTTTTTCCATGATAATAATCAATGTTTTGATTTATAGATCAAATTATTAATAGGATATATATCGAGTGACAAAATAAATTACAATTCTAAAAGGATCATCACTAATAAAAAAAATCCTGGCCTCTTTTTTTTTTTTCTAGCTACCATCTTTTATAAATAAAGAGTATTTTTTGGCTATTATTAGTTTGAAATTATTCATTTACATCTTCTTTTATCAATTTATTTCTAAAATAAGTGATTATTAATTCCATATAGATCTAAATTTTTATTTTATTTGTTTTATTTTTTATGATTTTATTATCTTATTGCGGCATTTGGTTTTGTTATCTTGTTACAGCGTTTTGTTTCTATCATTTTGTTGCAGTATTTTTGTGTATGGACGATTCAAACAGACAAAACATATTCGATCCAATAGAAATAACAATTTAGATTATGGTCGTCAGTATGTTATAAAACTGGAATCATATGTATTATTGTCACTATAATATTATCAAATTTATAGGATTTGAACTGATTTGTTATGTTATTAACTTGGGTACTGTGAATATTTTTACTATTTCATTTTCTATAATTTTTAGTTGATTTGTATATATTTCTATCGATGTATTGCTAGTTTGAATTAATGAAACTATTTTTCTTGTAAAAAAAAAAGTAACAAAATAAATTTATAATTATTTTTTGTATTGCAAAATAAAATTAATTAATTTCCTTAATTGTTAATATTCCGAGCATTTACATGACAAAGAGCCATTAATTAATGGTACTAATCAAAGACTTATGACCATGCTATTTTTTTTTTTATATCTACGGTTACCATGCAGCTTCATTTTTTTTTATTTTTCTAGAAGAGGTTACGAAGCAGCTTCGTCATTCTGTTTCCTGTGATTTTATGAAAGTTGGTCAAACTCTATCCAATAGATGGACCGACCATTTTTCTCACTAAGCAGGATAAGATTATTTTCACACGGTAGCACTATAATATTTGTATACATATGGAATCTTGGATGTCCATTTCAAGCATAGCTTCTGCATTCATAAAAAGGGATTATATATATATATATATATATATATATATATAGAAAGGGCTATATCATTATCAACAGTTTGACTGTTAATTACCCAATTTGTTTATAACTAATATCTAACCCAAAATTTTTCTTTTATTTAAATACTAAGCAAATGACTGAAATGCATGTGTCCTAATTAATCAACTGCTCTAATTTCAATTTAATAAATGATTGTTATAAATTTTTTAGACAAATAAATAAATCATTTATTCAATTTTTTATATGATATATATATAGAAGCTTTACAATTTTCTATCATAATATAAATATACGAGAGTGTTTGATTCAGCTGATAAAAAACTATTTTATTCTCTATAATTGAATTAAAAGCGTTCGGAACGGTTGATAAGGTAAATATTACGATTTATAGATTTGATTTATGAATCCATCAATTAAAATCCAAATAAAAAATTCCCTTCAAATTACCATGAAAATTCCTGGGCACTAGAGCCTAGAATAAAACAAAATACATGTACAATTAGCCACTAATATTGTTTGCCATTAACAAATCTAAACCAATATTATGCTTAAACAATTTCTTAATCTTTTTGATATTATATATGCTTTAACTTAAATGAAATATTGTTGAGAAACGTTGGATATAATCTCTTGATCATTAATGTAGAAAAGAGAGAGAGTTTCAATGTCAAGTATAAGTTTTCGTTTTCCAGGATGCTTCGTATATATGGAAGACTGGCCTTTTGCTTATAATTTGGGCAGATTCTGAAGGAAAACTACTACTCCTGCAAGGCACCATTATAGGTATGAGGTCAGTTCAGTTAGAGTAGAACCCAAAATCACATTAACTCCCAATGCCTTGTGGGTCCTAACACCCACAATCCATTATTTGATATATAAGCCACAGGCACAGCCCACACAGGCATTCTTGCCAGTCGCCACCTCCTGTCCTGCTTTGGAGTACTGTTCATGCTAATTAGGCTATTCTATATCTGATGTTTAGAGTCGACCATACGCGTAGAATGATAAGATAATATTGGATGTAACTCTGTTTTTCTTCTTTGTTTTATCCAAAACAATTTATTAGTTAGGTGATTTAATTTCACTAAAAGTCATTATATTTTTTATAATTTATGTAAAATTAATTTTTTTTTATTTTTTATCTATAAAAATCACTAAATTTTTTTTTTTTTCATAAAAATTACTTATTGCAAATTTTTCATGTGATTGCTGATTATTCCCTTATTTTATTCTTTTTTTTTCCTATAATTTAAATGGGAAACTATCTCCTAGATTTTTTATTTTTTATTTTTTAAATATTTTTGAACAGATAAATATCTTCTCAATTGATGGCTAAGCCTTTGTCCAAATAATAGTGTGGGAAATATATGTCCACTTTATATCAGAGATGTAATTATGCAAGTGTTTATAATATAAGTTTGTGCATAGACAAACATTTTCTAAAGAGGGTAGAGCTTTTCTCTTGTTTATAAAGGCTTTATCTTAAAAACAAGAGGTATTAGAAAAAGATGACCGCTCGGTTAAGGTTGCACCCACCAACTAGCTTGGGCACGTGCCATTGGCAAGCCTGGCCGCACCCATTGGACCAGCGTGTTAGATATATTTAATATCTAATTATGGTTATGAACGAAAAATAAAGAGTTTTAAGAATCTTATCAATTTTTTATTTAGATAAAATTTCATTAATTAATTTAGTATTGATAATTAATGTAGACCAGATAATAATATGAGTGTGATGGACGATTTATAATTATTATATTATGTGGGTTAAGTTTCTCTTATTACTGACTCTCACTCCCTATATAAAGTTTGATAAGAATAAAAAAATGAATAAAGTTTTAGAATTTCATCATTATGAGTTAGGAAACGAGAAAAGTTCTTAGTGCAAACTCATTCAGATCGTTCTTGCGACGATGGATTCGGCGAAATTATGTTCTTTTTTATGTTCTCTATCTCGATTAAACTTTTGTTGTGCTCTAAATTTCATGTATTAGATCTTGGGATTGATTTTGGCTAAATTGATTTTCTATCAAGTGATATCAGAGCCAAATTACATGTTTTTAGAACTATTTTTATGTTTTTCTCATTGAGTTAAGGAGAAAAATTTGAGTTTAATTGAGTTTTGGAGTGAAAATGAGATTTAATTGAGTTTTGGAATGAAAATGAGATTTAACAATGAATTTCGCAAAATTTTCACAGAAAAATTGCAGAAACCGGAGTTAGGAAAGGAAATGAGGCACTGCACATGCTTGGAGCGCGCATAGGCTTCACTCAGGTGGTGGGGAGAGGCAATCTAGCGCCTACTGCGTCAGGCGCATGTGCTACACGCAGGCGCTGCAGCCCACTTTTTGGTTCCTTCCAGTTTTGTCCCTAAAGTTTCTGAATTTTTCAATTAAATCTCTATATGGTTATTTTTCACTCCTGGAGTTCGCTCGATTTTGACCTGAATTGATTTAGAAATTTCTAAATTAATTTTTAAAAGTCATATTTGAGAAAAATTATGACATTTTAAGAGATAAATTATTTTTTGTCTCATAATATTTAATTTATGCATAGACATAAAATTGTCACATCTGTAAATTAATTTTTCTCAATTAAAATTGATGATATAACTGTTTAAATTGTTGTGAACATAATATTTCAGGACATTTAACCCCACGTCCATAAGGAATGAAAATTATATTATTAAATTATTTCAAGACAATAAATAAAGTGTATCTTAGTATAATAATTTTTTTTTAAAATCAGTTGAAATGTTGTTGCCAAAACGGCCTTTTTAGATGAGATTTTAAGAAATATTTGGTTTTATATATTTTAGGGATGTCTCAGATTTAACTTATAATTATTCAACCCAAAGGTGTTTATTATAAATTAAATTTAGAGATGAGAAATATAAGATATACGATTGGGAATGAGTTGGTACAAGTGATTTATACACCTAAAGGTGGTAAATTTGCAAATATTTGGTAAATTCTTAGATCGTGCTTATATTAAGAATTTTCTATTGCATATTATATATTCTGCTCAAAGGTGTTTATATAATGATGTGTTGAAATTCTTGGATTAATACTTTTCTATGGCTTTGAGTATTATTATTGTATTGTGCTAAAGTATTACATTATTTATTTTTTCAGTGACATTCTCAGTTAACAATAATACGGTAACTATTGAAATACTGACTGGCTCTAATTATAAAACGTGGAAGCGAGACGTGGAATTAGTTATGAAGTTGGCAGATATTGATATTGCCATGACAACTCCTAAGCCGACTAACCTAACTACTGAGAGTTTATTAGCTGATAAAAAGTTGCATTCAACATGGTACAAAATGGACCGCATGTGTTATTTGACCATAAAAAGGTCAATTCCAGAGCACCTGTTGAGCGGTTTGCTAGAGATTCATATAGCAAAAGAGTTTTTTACTGCAATTTCTCAGCGTTATAAGGTATCCATCAATGCCGAGATCAATACATTTTTGAAGCAATTATACTCCATGAAGTATAGCCGAGTTAGAGGTGTCGGGAAATACATTATCACTATGCTCCACATACAAAATAAGCTATAGAACCTTGACATAATTCTCTCTGATGCTTGTATCGTGCATCAAGTTCTCAATACTCTACCACTAGAGTTTGAGATGCTTATTACTGCATACAACTCAAGGAATGATCCATGGACAGTTAATGCTTTCATTGCCATATGTATAGCTGAGGAAGAGAAGCTAAAGGTGGGTCAGGTTAGTACCGCGCTTCTTATATCAAATCCTCAGTGGAAAGGCAAAAGAAAATGTAAGAAAGCTCAACTTAATGCTCCTAGTTTTGATAAAGAATCTACTCAATCTGGTGTTATGGGTGTTGATAAAGCTTTTATGAAAAGGGAACTTAAATGTTTCTTTTATAAAAAGAAAGGTCATAAAAAGTAGGATCGTTTGAAATACAAAGCTTGGTTAGAAAAGCATGAGCTTGCAGGTAACTCTTTTGATCTTGTTGTTTATGAATCCAATTTGGTTGATACCACATCCAGTTCTTGGTGGCTTGATAGTGGAGCAACTAAACATATTGCATTCATATTGCAGGGATTCATAAACAAGAGGAAACCAAATAAAGAAGAGTCAGTGCTCACAGTTGGCAACAATGACACATTTGAAGTTCTTTTTATTAGCAATGTCTGTTTGAATCTAGACACTAGTTTTGAAATCTTTTTGAAAAATGTTTTGTATGTGACGTCATTTATGCGGAACTTGATATCAGTATTTGAGTTAGACAAAATAGGCTATGCTTTTATATTTAAAGATGCGGTTGTAAATATAACTTTTGATTCAAAAGCAGTTAGCCATTGCTTTTTGTCATATCGCCTGTATCAAGTATGTTTGAGTTCAAATGAAATTTATTCCACATCCTGTATTATTGAACATGTTGCCAAAAGACCTTAATAAAGGATAAATTTTCCATGTTGTGGCATAAAAAGATTGGTTATATTTCTAAGGAAAGGGTAGAAAGGCTAATCATAGAAAATATCATACTTGCCCTTGACTTTAGTGACCTAGAAATATGTGTTGACTGTTGTAGGGGCAAACTGACTAAGATTAAGAAAAAGAGATATATTTGAAGTTCATATCTCTTAGAGATAATCCATACAGATATATGCGGACCTTATTCACCCACAATATGTAATAACAAGTATTTCATAATATTCATTGATGATTTTTTCCGATATGGATATTTGTACTTGATTAAAAAAAAATTCTGAATCTCTTGATAAATTCAAGATTTTTAAGACTGGGATTAAGAAACAACTGAAAAAAGTTATCAAGATTGTTAGATCTAATCGAGGTGGTGAATATTATGGCAAATACAGTGTTGCACGACAGGTAAAAGGTCATTTTGCAAAGTACTTAGAGGACTGTGGAATAATAGCTTAATTTATTATGCTAGGTAGTCCTGAATAGAATGACGTGGTCGAAAAGCGGAATCACACTTTAAATAAAATGACAATGAGCATAATATCAAGGTCAAATCTATCAGACTTTTTGTGGGGTAAGACTATAAGAACGACATTATATACCCTCAATAGAGTCCCCAGTAAATCTATGGCTAAAATATTGTTTGAATTATGGACCAAAAGGAAACCTAACTTGAATTATTTTTGAGTTTGAGGTTGTCCTTCAGAGGTACACCTTTACAATCCTGTTAAGGGTAAATTGCATTATAGATCTACTCATTGCTATTTCATAGGGTATCCAGATCATTCTAAGGACTGCAAATTTTATTATAGAGAAGGAGGTTCTAGAATTATGGAATCATAGACATCTAAATTTTTAGAATTTGATATAGCTGATGGGGATGATCACTCTAAGATCATAAGATAGAAAAAGCAGACTTAGGTTATACATATTCTTGTACCCAAGCAACCTGCAATGTTGGATCCTACACCTGTGATTGATCCAATTTTAGAGGAGCCTATACATTTAAATGAGGTTTCACCATCACAGGATGCAGTTGCACATGTTCCTCTCAGGAGGTCAACCAAGGAAAGGAAATATGCTATTCCTCTTATTATGTGGTCTATATAAGTGAGAGTGATTATGAAATTGGTCATATTACTGATCCTACATCTTTTGAAGAAGCTGTTTCTAGTTTCTAATCATGTTCTCTTTCAGTTACGAGAATGCACAATAGATCTCAATTCATTGAGCATTGGAGAAATCTATCAGAGAGTTCTTCTCTCTGTAAATAAGCTTTGTGCACAGCAGAAAACAGTTAAAGAACTGCTCACTCATGAAAATGAAGCTCTTTGGAAAATTGCTTGTCGACGTCCTGATCTACAAATCAAGTGTAAGGATTCTAAGTGTTCTTGTCGCACTAAGAAATCCAAGCGATATCATAGGTGGCCTCCCAAAGATGTCTCTTATCTAAAGAAGCACAGAAAAAAAAAGTTTAAATACTTTAAGCGAAGGAAGCACCGTAAACAGAAAGGTGACAGATGTTATATCTGTGGCAAACGAGGACATTATGCAAAATAGTGTCCCAATAAGCCAAAGAAAGCAGCTAAAATCATCCAACAGATTAATAAGGTTTCCCCTGTTGATCTTGACGAAGTAGAGATTGAATCTCTCTTTTCCCTTGATGATGAAGCTGATGACAGAACCCTCTTTGCAGCAGAATTCTCAGATTCTGACTCACCTTCTGATGATGATGATGATGATGATCTCATGTTTCAGGATCCATATCCACCATCCATCCACACCATCATTCCTTTCCCGCTTTCATTACTTCAAGATTCTTCTACAATCTTGTCTCTTTCACCACCTGATACAGTTTGTTCTACACTACCTTCCCATCCTGTTCCAATGGTTCCAATCCATGTTTATCCTCATAAGTATGCTGATCCCATTAAGATCATTGCTTTGATTGATACTGGAGCACATACCTCTATGATGAATCCTGCTGTTCTACCTGCAAGATATTGGGTACCCCATACTCAATCATTTCAAGCAGCTGATGGTAAAGTTTTTCAAACAACTTTGAAAACCAGGAATCCCATTATGTTACAGTTTTTCCCTGACTTAGTAACTTGGACACATGTCCTTGGCACTAATCTTCCCAGTAAAGATTTAGTCCTTGGATTTGATCTTTATTACAAGCTCAAAAAACTGTCCATCCTTCCTACTGGTTTATCCTATAACCATCAGATTTTACCTTTCACTTTAACCCCTTCATTGTTTACCCTTCAACCATCTCTCACGTTACCACCTGCCTTGGTATAAGAATTTCATGACTCTTGTTGCGCCTCCTCGCACACCTACTTCCTCCAGAAGCACTCTTCCCCATTGTGGACCAGACTAGAGTTCTTTATCAGTCTTCCTTTCAAAGATAAAGGTGATGACAATCCAACCAGAGCAACCCATCCGGGTATGAATCCTGCTGAAATGCAACTTGCAATTCAAGAATGTTCACAGCTCCTTTCTGAAAGATTGATCCAACCCACAAAGTCTAATTGGGCATGCCAAGCCTTCTATGTCAATAAAAGAACAGAACAGCTTCGTGGCAAAAAACGACTGGTTATTGACTATAAGCCATTAAATCAATTCCTTCAAGATGACAAGTACCCTCTTCCAAGAATTGATTTGATGTTTCCATTTATGGCTTTAGCAAAGGTCTTTTCCAAATTTGATCTTAAAGCTGGTTTCTGGCAACTTGGCATAATTCCTTAAGATCGATACAAGACAGCCTTCTGCATTCCTAATCATCATTACGAATGGACTGTCATGCCATTTGGTCTCAAAGTGGCACCCTCCTTATTTCAGAAAGCCATGATCAAAATTTATGAGCCTCTCCTTGATACGGCCTCATCTACATTGATGATATCCTATTGTACAGCCCAGATTTGGCATCTCATCAAGAAACTCTTCAAAAGTTTATGGACCTCACTAAGGCCCATGGAGTAATGTTGAGTCCCTCAAAAATGCAATTAGCCCAGCCCACAATAGATTTTCTGGGTATGCAATTCCAAAATGGACAGTACAAGCCGTAGCCTCATTTGGCCCAAGAACTGTTAACCTTTCCAGATGTTAACCTCACGGTAAAGCAACTTCAACAGTTCCTTGGCATTGCCAATTACATCAGACAATTCATTGTTCACTATAGTAAGCTGACAAAGCCTCTGTATCAACTTTTGAAAAAGAATCCATCACCTTGGTCCTCCATTCACACTAAGTCCGTCCAAGCACTCAAGTCTGTCACTCAGATGTTACCGCACTTACAAATTCCTTCACATGGAAAAAGGATCTTACAGACCGACGCGTGAGATGAACACTGGGGAGCAATACTTTTTGAACAGCTGAAAGATAAAAAAGAAGTTTGTGGCTATGCTAGTGGTCATTTCAAGGATAGTGAGCTTCACTATCATTCCACCTTCAAAGAAATCCTAGCCGTCAAAAATGCCATAAAGAAATTTGAATTTCACCTCATTGGACATCATTTTCTAGTGGTCATGGATTGTTCATCCTTTCTACGTATGCTTAACTTCAGACAAAGGACTATTCCATATCCCCAACTTCTGCGTTGGAAAGAGTGGTTCAGCAAATACAGCTTTGAAGTCCAGCATATAAAAGGAGATAAGAACCTTATCCCTGATTTTCTATCCAGACCTCAATAGACAGCCTTGATCACACCTTCATTCGAAATCCCTTTGATCTTCATGGCTTCCTCAAGCTCAGCCTCTGCAGCTTCCTCAAGCACAGCTCCACCTGCTCGACTACTTGCAGACTTACCTCCCTTCTGTCCAACAGGTCCTGATCTTCTTCCTATTAGAAGATTCGCTCAGAACATGCTCTTTACCTACCTGGCTATGTTTCAGAATTCTCTTTGTCTTCCTAGAGAATTAATCTATTTTCCTGCAGAACAGCCGTGGGTAATTGTTTATCAGATGGGTACACAGCCCATGCTACTTGAACAGTTATGGTATCTATGGTGTCAATCGACACTCTACTATCATGCAGTTCAGATTTCACTTGTCTCGTTCCTTCCATTCATATGCAACAGAGACAACCTGCAGTCTCTTCAAATCAAGTTCCTTACTTGGTTTCAGCCTCTTTCTACCTGGAAAAGATTATTCACAGAACTCATCAATGATGATCCCTTCCTTCCTGCTGAAAAACCTACTGCAATCATCGTCTTCCACCGTCCATACACTCATGTCCTAGAAACACAGACACTTGCAGTAATTGGTGACTACCGTCTTTGGAAAGTTGTTTCTCATCCGCATCCTACACAAATTGAGTCCATTAAACTCTCTCTTCATGAAGAGTTATGTCGTCTCAATAACTATGGCCCTTTTCCTCCTCCAAGCATCACTTCACTTGGCCCAGATATTACTCAACGGATCAAAATGGTTCCTTGGCCCCCAACTCTCAAGCCTAAGTTCAGAGATGAAGACGTTCCCATTGACTTGGATCCAGACTCTCAAGATCCCAATGATCTAGCTGATACTCAATCTTCAACTCAGTCTCCACTGGCCCAACAACCTTCTCAGGCCCAACATCCTTTTGGAGATCTTAATCGAGAAGATATAGATCTAATGCCTCCTCAGCAGTTTGCTCGAGCCCAATTTCTCTTGACCCAGGCCCGATCGACTACTTTTCAGTATGATCCAGTAAATGAACCACCAGATCTTGACAGCTGGCCCCAGCCAGATTCCCCACTGGCCCTTGAAGATTTTAATATGTACTCTCCATAGTGCATATATGCTCCTTGTCGGCCATTAAAGCTAAATAAGTGATTACACAGTGTGTACTACTTTTACTGTTTGTGTATTTATGTGTAAGTGCGCCTTCAGTGCGCCTTCCTTTTTATCATGTTCCTGTACACTTTTCCTGTTTAAGCATCTTTGATGTAAGCAATGACGCATGTGTCATTTGCCTTCAGCCTATATATACCTTCTCTTTCAGAATGAGAAGGCAGGATGTAAAAACCTATTAGCTTTGAATACTAAATATGATGTTTGCTTAAAACACCTCTTCTTCTCTTCTCTTTCTCTGTGTATATTTCTTGTTTATTGAGCGATCAATGATTATTTGTTCTAAGTTGAAGTTTTAACTACTTAAAAGCTGTGTAGCAGTGTTGATTAACGAAGTGTTCTCCTTGGCTCCTGAGTGTTGAGCTTGATGAACTTACAGTTAAGAAGACACTATGAAGCACCTGTTAGGGACCTTGAAGCTTCCACCCTCGAATGGTATCAGAGCCTGCAGCCTACAAAGTAAACAGGTAATATCACAGTTAAAGCAGAAGAGAAGTATGCAACATCATGACAGACTCAAAGTTAACACGTTCAGACTCATCCATGTCAATCTCATCCCTTTCCTTGCAACCTTCTTCTTCTTCTAAACTCTCTCACCTCTATGAACTTTCATTCATCCCAGATGATCAGAAAGTCCAAGAATCAAACCTTCCCCTTCTAAATCCCTATCATACTTTTCAAAAGCATAAATCTTCATTCACAACTTCCATAAAGTCTTTAATCCGCCAAAAGACTTCCTCTGTACGAGAATATGTTCAGTCTTTTTCTTTTGATAATTGTCCTATTAGAGGAACTGGAGAAGAACTCTCTGATAGATTTCTCCAATGCTTAATGAATTGAGATCTATTATGCATTCTCGTAACTGAAAGAGAACATGATTAGTAACATCTTCTGGAAACGATGTTAAGAAAGCTTGCTTCAAGTTTGCATCATTCGCACCATTCAGAAGGTAAAACTTCTGGGTCATTCTTTGATAGTGCTTATCAAGATCTTTGTGCAAGAGTGAATAACATTTCATTTTGAAAAATTCATCACGCTGCATATCATCAAATTGTGCAGTGCTGCTAACAAATTCTTGGTGAAGAATGACTAGGATTTCAGCAATAGTCTGAGAATGGTAAAAGCGGACCATTCTTGCTTGAGGAAGGCGAACAAACCAGTCTCGAAGAGTACCAATGAATCGTGAAGTAAATTCGAGAACAATGGCAGGAAATCGAGAGTTAGGTTTGCGTTGTTGTAGTTCAAGCCAAGCAAAGAACTCTTGAATTCTGTCTCTCCATTTATGAGGAGGAATATCATCAAATGTAAACCATGGACCATTGGATGGCATAGGTGGAATCGTTGGAGGAGGACCTGTACCAGTGCCAGGAGTAGTTCCCATTTCTTCATCATCTAGAGGTTCTTCAGTAGTATACTGTTGTCCTTCAGTAGTACCACTCTATGCTGAAGTTGTATCTGCCATAAACTGAGTTGGATGAAGATGTTTGGGATCAAAAGCATCATCTGGAAGGTCAGGGTCTGACTCTGAATCATCTGAACAAATAAGATATGGAACATCAGGATTTGTAACAAGCGGCATGGTTTGTAAGGCTTGGGTTTCAAGGAAAGAAGTAATTGGGTTAGACTGTGAAACGGGCTGGGTTGGTGTTTGTTGCTGGACCATGAGAGATGGAGGAGGTCTTGTGGTCTAAGGTGGTGCAAGGGCTGGACTTGGAGTAGTCTGGACCGTTGGGCTTACTGTTGGAGGAACAGTAGCTTTTGAAGTACTGGGTTTGGGCTTTGGAACAGTACTTGGGCCAAGATTCATTTATTGCATGAATTGGCGATGGAATAATTCTGAGGCTAGGCTAAGTCTTTCCATTTCTTCTTGAGAGGGCTGAGTTCTCGAGGTCGGTGTGTAGACAGGCTGATGAGAAATTGGAGGCTACAAGTTTACAAACAAACCCAATGGATCGGCATAAGAAGATGGACTGCTGAAATAGTCACGTTTGAGATCTTGTCGCAGTGATTCGATTTCTTGTTCTAGCTGTTGAGCTTTAGCATCAAAAGTAGCATCATACATGCGTGTTAAGATCATACGCATTACATCTGCATTCAAGGCAGTGTGTTTCTGTTCAAGTTGAGCCAAAAGTTTATACAAGGCATCAAACTGTGAACTGTTCTGATTTTGCATAGCAGAGATGCAACTTGAAACATGATCAACTTTTTTCTCAAGGCAATGAAGAACTGTATTTTGTACAGTAGCATTTTGAGTCTGCCAATTGAGAAGTGATTCCGCAGGAGTGATAGGCTTTTGAGTGCCTTCAGGTGTAACTATGGTTGAACGAACATATGGTGTTGTTTTCACATGAGTAACAGGGTCAGTATGGTCATAAAAAGGTGGAAATTCTGCTTCATAAGAAGAAGGAGAGGGTGGTTGATACATAGCAATCGTGGGAATTGGTGGAGGTGAAGGTTCAACAGGTTTAATAACAGATTGATAACAAGGTAAGGGAATTTGTGGTTTTGGAGGTATATGATAACAGGGTAATGGGCGAGGAGGAGGTGGAGACGGTTTTTCATTTGGGAAATCATCACCCCATGAAGAAGGAGGTGACGGAGTAGGTAAAGGGTTGGTATAATGAGAAGGGGCTGAGTATGAAACAACATAGTCATATTTTCCTGAGGGTTCTCCCAAGAGACCTATGGTTGGATCTCCTTTATCATATCGATCATGAAAAGTATTCTCAGAGGAACAACGCTGAGATTTCTTTTTTCTGCGGGAAGACTTTGAAGAAAAGTCTTTGTCTTCATCAGCAACTCTATCTACATAACAATCGTCACAATCACAAATATCAAAATACTTGTGAGCTCCATTTGTAGCTTCATAGATTGGTTGTGCAGTAGGGGAGAAAGCAACAATCGGTATTTCTTTCTGTGGGTATACCGGTTGCATCATAAATTGAGTGGAAAATTCAAGAGGCGTAGAAGCCTGTGATGTATCGTCATCAGGAGGGAGAAACTGTGTCTCGACCGTACCATCTTTGTGTTTGAGAAACACTGGTTTGGTAGAACTGACGGGCTCTTTCTATGGAATTTAATGGGGTATGGGAGCTTGTTGAATTACCTGAAGGTTGTAGACCTATCAATTGTAAATGGATCTATAAGACCAAAAATGACTCCAAATGGAATATAGAGAGGTTTAAATCTAGATTAGTTGCTAAGAGATTTACTTAGAGATGAGAAATTGATTATAATGAAACTTTTTGTCCTGTATCCTTGAATGATACATTTTGAGTAATCATGGTACTGGTAGCTCATTTTGATCTGGAGCTACATCAGATGGATGTTAAAACCGTAATCATGAATGGAGAACTAAATGAAGAGATCTATATGAAACAACTTGAAAGTTTTCAGGTAAATGATAAGGATCATCCAATGTGTAGACTTAAAAAGTCTATTTATGGTCTAAAACAAGCCTTACAATAATAGTACCTGAAATTTGATGATGTGATCACCTCTTTAGGATTTGTCGAGAGTAAAGTTGATAGATGCATATATCTCAAGATCAGTGGGAGCAGGTATATCTTTTTGATACTGTATGTTGATGATATACTGCTTGTAAGCAATGATTTAGGAACACTACATGAGGTAAAACAGTTGTTGTCTAAATATTTTGATATGAAAAATCTTGGAGAAACATCTTTTGTCCTTGGAATTAAAATCCATAGAGATAGATCTCAAAACCTTTTAGGCCTCTCTCAGAGAGCATACATTGAGCGGATATTGAAAAGATTCAATATGCAAGATTGTAAGTATTAGGATGCGCCAATTGCTAAAGGTGATAAATTGAATCCGACACAATCTCCCAAGAATGAAGTTCAGAGAGAATCAATGAAAGCAGTGTCATATGCTAATGTAGTAGAAAGCTTGATGTATGCTCAGGTGTGCACTGAACTGGACATTGCATTTGCAGTTGGTATTTTGGATAAATATCAATCTAATCCTAGAATGGACCATTGGACTACGACTAAAAGAGTTTTGAAATACCTTAAAAGGACCAAGGATTACATCTTGACTTACAGAAAGGTTGAAAATATTGAGTTAGTTGGTTATACTAACTCAGATTTTGCTGGCTGTTCTGATGATAGAAAACCCACATCAGGCTACATTTTTATGTTAGTTGGTGGGGCTGTATCTTGGAAAAGTATTAAACCGTCCTTAATCTCGTCTTCCACGATGCAAGTTGAGTTCGTAGCATGTTATGGTGCAGCTATATAGGCTGTTTGGCTACGAAATCTCGTTGCAAAAATGTCAATTGTTGATTCCATTGACAGGCTCATAAAGTTGTATTGTGATAATTTATTGGCTGTATTGTTTGCAAAAAACAACAAGAATATCACTGAGTCTAAGCATATGGAAGTCAAATATTTGACATTAAAAGAGCTAGTAAAGAAGGGTGACGTTGAAATATAGCATATCGATACAGATGATATGATAGTTGATCTCTTTACTAAAGGTATTCGACCCAATATTTTTCAGAAACATGTTATCAGTATGGGTCTAAAGTCGACTTTTGATGTCTTGAATTAGTGGGAGGCTTTCTTGTTGCTTTATGTATTTTGGTTTATACTTTATACATTGATATAATGTACTTTATAAATTGATGATTATCAATGCAATATATATATATATTTTCGTTGGAAAATATTTGATAGTCTATTTTCATTGGAAAATATTTGATATTGTATTTTCATGGGAATATATTAAAGGTTATATTTTCATTGGAAAATATAATGTAATGCATATCATATCTGATAAATTAAAGTCTTAAGATTAGTGTCGTCTTAAGCAAAAAACAACAAGAATATCACTGAGTCTAAGCATATGGAAGTCAAATATTTGACATTAAAAGAGCTAGTAAGGAATGGTGACGTTGAAATAGAGCATATCGATACATATGATATGATAGTTGATCTCTTTACTAAAGGTATTCGACCCAATATTTTTCAGAAACATGTCATCAGTATGAGTCTAAAGTCGACTTTTGATGTCTTGGATTAGTGGGAGGCTTTCTTGTTGCTCTATGTATTTTGGTTTATACTTTATTCATTGATATAATGTACTTTATAAATTGATGATTATCAATGCAGTATATATATATTTTCATTGGAAAATATTTGATATTGTATTTTCATGGGAATATATTAAAGGTTATATTTTCATTGGAAAATATAATGTAATACATATCATATCTGATAAATTAAAGTCTTAAGATTAGTGTCGTCTTAAGCAAAAGTTTGGAATATTAAAGTTTACAGTTTTAGTTGTATGTCTTGGGACACAGACTTCATTTGAAGTCATAAAGAATTTTTTATGCGTACTTGTGTTGTATTTAGACGAGTAATCATTTATTGACAAGAAAATCAATACATAAAGTTTGATCATAAAGTGAATGTTGACTAATCTTACCACATTACCATCTTATGCTCATGATTGATAGGGTTATTGGTAAATGTGACCATGAAATATACCATATTTTTTAATAATGTATTTTCCGACATGATGTATGTCTTGGGACACAGACTTCATTTGAAGTCATAAAGAATTTTTTATGCGTACTTGTGTTGTATTTAGACGAGTAATCATTTATTGACAAGAAAATCAACACATAAAGTTTGATCATAAAGTGAATGTTGACTAATCTTACCACATTATCATCTTATGTTCATGATTGATAGAGTTATTGGTAAATGTGACCATGAAATATACTATATTTTTGAATAATATATTTTC